>CATIWF010082499.1:0-37145 GCA_949630135.1 Balakata baccata | reverse complement strand
ATTATGATACTTTGGGCAAGATTGCTCAGACAGATTAGTAAAGATTGATCTTTTAAGTTATATTTGAGAACATAGATTTACCTGTTTGTGAGCATTTCTTAGCAGAAAAAAATAATAAGATTATCATTTAGCAAAAAGAGTTACATTTCCTTTGTACCTTATTCATTATGACATTTATGGGCCAATAAATGTGAGAGCAAAATATGTCGCTTACTATTTCATCATATTTATAGATGACTTCATCAGATACAGTCATATTTATTTAATTCTTTTATAAGTTTGAAACATTTGATTGCCTCATACACTATAGTAAATTGGTTGAAAATCAATTAAATGCAAATATTAAAGAATTAAGGACCTATCGAAAATGTGAATATCTATTCGACTAGTTTAAAATTTATCGTGATTATAAGGATATACCTAGATAGTTAACTATTCCTTTGACTCCGCAAAAAAATAGCGTAGCAGAAAAGAGAAATAGAACCTTATTGGATATGATTAGGTCAATGATGATGCAAACTAATTTGCATATTTCTTTAGAGGAAATATGCTATCGATTGCAACCTACATACTTAATTATGTGCCATTAAAATATCTTCCTTCTACCCCATATGAGTTATGTAAAAACGAGAAGCCAGACTTAAGTAATATGCACCTACGAGATTGCGCAACTTATATTCATACTTCTAGATTCTCTGCAACTCTCATTTCAAAAGATACAAGAGGATCAAAGATATTCGTGTTGTGAATTATGCTCCGGATTCTAGTAATTGGCATTCCCAAATCATTAAAAATATAAAGTTCACGTTTCAACAAATAAATTTTCGCTGTCGATCACAATTTTATAGTCCAAGTTTTGGTTATCTGATCTTGCTCCTCTTAGAGATTGATTTCATAAATAAGGTGAACCAGCAAATCAAGCTTCCTCACTAGAAATTAAAAGCATATTAATTTCATTTTATTTTTCAATCATTCAAATAATTAGCGACGGATTAAATGTTCATCCTAATATTTAAACCATTATTTGGATTCACAGAAAATAAATCCATTAAAAAGTAAAGTACTCCGATCATTCCAAATTTTAAAATTGCTATACATATAGAACTCAAACTCAAACCTCCTATTAAAGTAAAAAGTCCCTTACGATTTCATATTACATTTTCGGATAATGATATTTTTAAATATTTTCTAGAGTAAAGTATATACTAGACACGTGATAATGACCCAGTTCATATAGAGTTAGACTAAACTCATAATTATAAGTTGTAAATTACCACTTAAATAAACTTTCATACAAATAATTTTGATTTATTTTTTTTTTTTCACAAAACGAGTCAGTTTATATGTCAATATGCTGATATTAATTATATTCGTATCGGATGGAACTCTGCAAAATAGTAAAATAATTCCATAAAAGTTTTAATACAGTTATAAATATTCATAGTTCAAATTCGAGATTTATAGTTAAACTAAAAGAGTTTTATGATAATACATTTACACTTTCTTCAATAATAATTTTGATTTAATTAATTATAGATTGGCTCGAAAAATACATCTTTTTGCAAAAATTGGGGGGGGGAGGGGGGGGCATGGGCCATTTTTTATGAAAAGAAAATATGATTTTTAATTCTTGGGGACTGCAGAGATAGGAACTCATGCATGGTGTCGTCTTTTACTCTCTATCACAAGATTGGTTGAAATATTTGCATGTGAATATTTGATCCAACGTTCAGGTAAGCTCGTGACAGACAAGGTTGCAATCCATCTCATCTATATACTAGGGTCCCACCAAGAGGGAATACCAATCTTCACCATCCCAACAGTAGTTAGCCTAACATCTCCGTTAATCACTCTTGATTTATATATAATCTTCATTGTATATCTACATATTAATACAAAAATGTGAAGGTAAGGATGTGATAGGTACATGCTGATTCAGTGTCTACTACTGTGAGGCTTGTGATGGGTAGAAATAGAATCCCTTAGAGAGATTCTTTCTTGAGTCAATTTTTCAGTGTAGGACAACTTCAAGAGCTTGCTGGGCCCTTTCTTTACCGTTCCCATGGGATGGTCTATAAGACTTATAACTACTCGTCTTTCTACATGACCTTTACCTAGCCAATATTTAAATATAGTTCTATTCAAATTTTTCTGATTTATTCTAATATTTTTACCTAGCTGAGCAATTTTTGAATATTAAACGAATTTTTCCATAAGATAATTTTAATGTAGCCGATTTACTTTATTTTGTAATCAGTTTCATTATAACAAGCTATATAATATAGATAATTCATCTTTTTGTATTCACCGTAAGTATGTTAAAATCCTTATGATATTCAAAAATAGTAATAACAATAAAATCTAAATTCAAAATTTTTTCCAATTTTTACATGTAAGAATACTAAAAGCCAAAACATTTCTTAATTGGCTATCTTGAGTCATATGACTTATATTGGATGATGGGCACAAATAGCATTGCATTGGGTTCTATTGTTTCCTTGGTTTGTGTTGTTTCCCTTTCACGACAACTTCAAGAATTTTAACATTATTCCTCCACCACAAAAGACAAAATAATGCTCGACTCATAAGTTCAAGTTTCAGGCAGCCCACATTAGGCTCCAATTATAGTAAAAGTTTAGCGACAGCTAATAAAATTAATAGGATTTATGTGGTGCACCCGGTGTAAATTACACTTGATGATTTAGGACCGTTGGACCATTAACTTTTAATCTCAACCATTCATTTTTAATGGATAAGATTAAAAATTTATAATCCAATGGTTTTAAGGCACCGGGTGCACGGTACAATTAGTCTAAAATTAATATTGTTTGAGTAACTCCTTTTGTTTATGTAGGATATTTGATGTGGCATTCAAAACTGAATACAGTTACCGTTTACATCAGCAATTCGGCTATTAATTCCATTGGAAAAAAATTAAAAATTATTTTGTGACAAGTAATATAAAATTGAATGTCGGTCTCTTAAATTAACCCCTTCATTTAATCACACACACAGATTGACTAGACAATGGTTCGAGCACACCATAACATTCTTCTTCAATTCTCTCTTGGGCTTCCTGTAAAAGCTTCACAAGTTACAACCTGGTGAAGTATAAATGTAAAAATTCTGGTAGGAATTCCAACCTTTTATTTATTTATTTAACCAATGTGGGGAAGAAAGGGGAATTTTTAGGGATATGGGATGGCTCTCTACGTGACTCATATTCTGATGAAGCTTCTTCTGTCAAGTCAACATGCACCTCTGCACTCTTCAGTGGTCCTTTTTCATACGTATATTTTAGCATTTTTTAGGTCTCGGATTTTTTTTAATTTGTTATTAGAAATAGTTTCATTAATTTAGAATATATTAAATAAAAATTTAACAATAACAAAATATTATTTTTAAAAATTTTAATATATATATATATTTAAATTTAAATTTGAAATCTTTAACTAATGTGAAAAAGTCTCGTGCTAATTTTATTAATTTATTTTTAGATAGGTCTTGAATCTCTTTTTTTAAAAATAAAAATGATATAGATGCCTGTGACTGAAATACTGTTTCTATCCAAAAAGAAAAAAAATTGGGAAAGATTGCATAGAGCTAAAAAGCAAATATAAAAAAGGTTAAAAAATTTTGAATTCCAACTCTAAATGTATAGCTAATTTAAAATATTTTAGTATTTTGTTATTGTAATTTAAGATTCTATTTGATATGCTTTAAATTAATTAAATTAATTCTGAATACCAAATTAAAAAAATAAATAAGTAGAAATTCCTTTATCCGTGCTTTCTCAAGAAAATAATGTTAATAATATTCTTATTATTCTGCCCTCTCTCTATATATTTGTATATATTCATCTATAAACGACACTGATGATATATTGTCGCAAAATTATAAAAATAAATGAAAACATTATTTTTTAAAATATTAATAACAAATTATTAGCTAACTAAGTACACAAATAAAAATATAAAATGAGTATAAATAAAATTTTCTTAGCATATAATAATTATTAGATTAATGTTTGTTTTGGAAAATCACATGATTAAACAGTAATGCTAGTCTACTCTTGTCTCATAATAATGAAAAAAGAAAATGGAGAAGAAACAAATGTTGGTACAGTTATATATACAATAATCAACCATGATAATTAGCTACTAGGCCTGGCCAAATTAAACATAATCCAAACCAATACAGCTAAATCTTTCAATATCAGATCTTTCTATGGAGGCAATTATTGTGAAGAATCATTGGTGTTCGGTTCAGTGCTCGAGCCACATTCACTTCACTTGAGAGTTACAACAATTCTACGATTTTTTTAAAATATTTATAATAATATATAAATTTATATTATTTTTTTAAAATTTGTCTCATATAAAAAATATTAAAAATCTAATTTTTTTTTTTACATATTGAATTTAGATTTTTAGCTATTTATCCCTTTTAATTAGAATTTTAGCTCTTTACCTTGACTAGTTCTATTTCTTCATAATAACAAGGTCTAATTAAAAAAAGCTGAACAGAGAAAAGGAATAATAAAAAGAAAAAGATAAAAGCTTTATTAACAAAGCATTCTGCAGGTATAAGAAAAGGAAAATGGTAAAAGAAGTAGAAATCAATGATAAGCATGTGAAGATAAAACACAGCAAATTTTGTTTTCTTTCTTCTCTAAATAGATAGAAACTGTCGATCTTTTGTCTTTTAGCACAATATTTGCCTATATAGCAATCCTTAATTTTGTTATTTTTGTATTGGAATTAGTCCGATTTTCGAGTATGAAAACAGTTAAGAACGAAATTAATTTCATGTATAGTTACTTAATATTGTTTTTATTCCAGTAAATTGATCAATAGTGATTTTAGGAAAATGAAAATATAGTTGAGTGGTTCTTCTAAAAAAATATTTATAGTAACTAAATATTATTTTTATTCCAATAAAATGATAAAACCTTTTTTAGAAGAACCACTTAACTATATTTTCATTTTTATAATATTTTTTCAATATAATTAATCAAAAATTTGATGTGCCACTCAAAATAAATATAACAACTGAAAATTAGTTGAAATGACTTTAATAAAAATATAATTTAATAATTTTTTTTGAAACGAAAAAATATTTTATAATTTTATTATAATAAAAATAAAATAAAATGTTTATAAATAAAATTAACTTTAAAATAGTGGTATATACAGTGGAATTTGAAATCTCGAGTAATGTTAGAAATGTGTTAAAGATCCCTTCTCGGCTAATTGTGAAACAGTCACGGGAAATTGTTATAAACCTTCAATTTGTTTTACCCGTCACTCTCTTGATATATTTTTTCTTATCCTCCATGGTTTAGTGTTTCTTTTGCTTGTGAATAGCACATGTTGAAGGGTCTAATGGTTTCCAGTTCTTCCTTTTCTTGCTCGCCATCATCGCCTGAATATGAAAGACCAGGTCTTGAATCGATCAAGGCGATTGTTATTGCAGTAAATGACTATTTCTCGGAGCTCTTAGCAAATACTGAACTATGGTGTTTTTTGAAATCTCTATGCATTTCTAAGCTAAATATTAGAAGGCAGGAGTTCTTTGAATTCTCCGAACACTCACTTGTTTCAAATCTTTACTGGGGAATTAAAAGTATTGAAGCTGCAGTAATGGCGGAATGTGCAGAAGAGAAATCTGATCGGCTGAGAAACTCTGAGAAATTGCTTCAAGCCCCAGCATTGGCTGATGAGCATGGAGCCACAGCAGGAATTCAGAATCACTACATAGTTTGCTGCTCATACTTTTATCTTTCAATTGTTAGGAAGCTACAAAACGATGAGTTTCAGGTTGCCCTGCATTTTCTCCAAGCATTGTTGGTCTCTCCAAGACTTGTTCGGACCGAGCTTGCACCAGAACTTTGTGAAACTCTGTTTATTTCAGGCATGGTTTCTGAAATGGTGGAGGACATAAATGGTAAGAGAGGTGAGGAATCTGTGACTGATTTTCTTAATGAAGCGAATATTAAAGACGGAATCAGGGAAGTTGCAAGGAGATACAAGCACTGGCTAATTTATTATCAGGTCATGTTCTATGGAGAGACTCCTCAGTGGCACTGCAGCAGCATAATTACTTCTTCCCAAGATGATGAATCTTCAAATTTAATCGAGCAAGGACGCTGCAGGCAGACATACAAGGTAAATTTATGCAAATACTCAAGTTTCTGAATTTACAAATGATTCACATAATGTAGTGCTAAATCTTATATATGTGTTGCTTGGCATAAACATTGATGCAGTATGAGAAGGTTCATCCTCTTGATTCAGACAAATATACTGCTAATTATACAGTAGTTAACCCTGAGGCGTGCAAGGAAATTCAACAACTTGGGGATGGTTCTGAACTGCTTGTTGATCATTGGAATCAAGTTGAGGCTGAAAAGCCTGAAAAATGTTCAAGCATCAAATGCCTCCAGGAAGTTCTGATGGAATCCCAGTCAGATTCGCTGGCTTCTGGGAATTCTTCCTTCAGTTATTATTTCGAAGAAGACACTGCCGAGGTAATTGTCTGTCGAACAATGCTTACCTATATTAATTAATTGTGGTGTTTTATAGCACTACTACTGGTTATTTTTTGAGAATCATATTTGTCGAGTGGTTACTTACTCTTTGTTCACCAGGAAAATGATACTAAATTCTCATTGAAAATTGAAGATGGAGATGATTCGCAACTCGAAGTTTGTGCTCAGTTATGTTCAATCACAATGATAGAGCATTCTTTTTTTTTTTTTTTTCTTTTTTTAACTTGTTAGACAAGCTTGCTATAGAGAGTTTGACACGGAAGTTACACTTGTTTTTTATCTGCAGGAAGATGCAAGCTTCTTCCTACTTTGCATCAGTTTTGCTGTCTGCTCCTGCGCAAAAAATGCAAGAAGTAAATAAAGTAAATATTAGCAACTTCTCTTCTTGCAGATTCCCCAATTGCATAAGTGATTTCGATTTATCGATCTTGGAACTTAGAAATAGAAAATCAGTCACTGTTGAAGACAGTACGGCCCGGACACTATCATGGCCACACAAAGCACAAGTGATAGATCAAGTAGCAAACTCAGGTCTGAAGAATGACAGAAGAAGTACAAGGGGAAAACAGAACTTGCATTGGCAGAACTATGGTCGGAAAGACTCGAACACCGATTTAATGGCAATACTTGAGAAGGCAATATCAAAACTATGTTTCTCGGAAGGATTAGCAAAAGGTGAGGAAGACTATGCGGTACAAGTTACCACCATCTATGAGATGTTGAACAAGAGAAAAGGAATGAAATATACTATCTTAAAGGATATTATTTTGGATCAGCTGCTGACAGCAATTTCAGATTCTAAAGAGGAAAGAGTTATAAGGGCATCAATGTCTATACTTACAACAATTGTATCAGTAAACAAGTCAGCAATACAAGACATCAAGAAGAAGGGTTTAAGGTTGTCTGATTTGGCAACTGCCCTGAAACGAAACGTGCACGAAGCAGCTACTCTTATCTACCTGATAAATCCACCACCAAAAGAAATAAAGACACTTGAACTTTTGCCTGCTTTGATGGAGATTGTGTGCACTTCAAGCAGCTACAAGGCAAAACCAGCTTCAAAACTGCTCACACCTCCTGCAGCATCACTGATGATCATTGAAGTACTGGTAACAGCATTTGACTGTGCTACAAATAACATGCACTTGGCCTCGATCGTCTCGCCCCAAGTTCTTAGCAGTCTTCTAGATTTTGCTAATAATCATAATCTGGGAGAATGCATCTCTATGGCCAATATTCTAATTAAATGCATGCAATATGATGGACAATGCAGAAAATATATATCCCAATCTACTTCTCTGGCTCCATTCAAACATCTGCTACAAAGTAACGAGCAGCGTGCCAAGCTCACCGCTCTTGAGTTTTTCCATGAAATATTCTTCATGCCAAGGTATGAGTTTTGCTAGGAATCCAAACACCAATCCTTGCTAGAATAAAATACAAGAATAGCTTTGATTTAATCATCCTCAACTTGTTTTTTAAGATCATCAGCGATTAGCCTGTTGAAACGGATACAAAAAGAAGGAAGTAATGACATTATGCACTCGCTCATGCAGTGTGTTCAACAACTTCAACCATATTACCAACTTTTGGCAGTAAATTTATTGCTGCAATTAGACATCCTGCAGGTTAGTACTATAAATGGATGCAAAAATTGTCACAGGACTATCATTTCCACATTCTTGTTACTCGATGCCGTGTCAAAAATAAAAATTAGTTTTTTACGATCAGTTTCGTATTCTTATTGCAGGAACACTCATCTGGTAGAAGTATGTTCATGGAAGAGGCCATACAGATTATTCTCAAGTGTATCGCATCAGAAGAGAACTCTACTTTGCAGAAGTTATCTACTTCTATGTTGGCTAACATTGGAGGAACTTACACTTGGACTGGGGAACCATACACAGTGGCGTGGCTAGTGAAAAAGGCTGGCTTGACCTCCCTGCATCACCGGAATCTGATAAGAAATTTCGACTGGTCAGACCAAAGCCTACAGGTAAGAAATGTATCATTAAACTTCCATGTTTTATTTTTCTTTCTGCATATATATACAGTTATAAAAAAAAAGTTAAGAAAGGTTCAATGAAATGTAGGATACAGGTATTGATTCATGGTGCAGCAAGATTTCAAAAGGAATCATTAGCATAGGGAAACCTATTTTCCAGGCTCTAGAGAGAGGTCTAAGAAGTAAGATAAAGAGGGTTTCTAAGGACTCTCTTACAGCTGTTGCATGGATTGGCTATGAAATGGCCAAGTATCCAAATAGCCATAGAAATTCTGCGTGTGAAATACTGCTTAATGGAATTGAGCAATTTTTGCACCCTGGAATGGAATTTGAAGAAAGACTTCTTGCATGTCTGTGCATCTATAACTACACTTCTGGCAGAGGTAATGCTTAATTTTCTTGCATACACTGGATCCATGAATTTATATCAGGGAATCCCAATCAAGATTAGTGCATTTACTCCTTTCTGATCAATATTCCATATGCAGGAATGCAGAGACTAATCCATTTCTCAGAAGGAGTACGAGAGTCCCTGAGACGCTTTTCAGGTGTAACATGGATGGCTGAGGAGCTACATAGAGTAGCTGACTTTTATTTGCCCAACAAATCGGTTAGATATAAACACCATTCAGACAAGAATCTAATAATGTTCAATCATTCTGCTTAGATCAAGTCCATGTATATATTTATGGACTGAGCCAAATTCTTGTTACCAAGGAACAAAGCAGCTCAGTTCATGAACAGATATATGGATCTTGTTTAGACAAGAAATTTCCTGTATATATGCTTAAAGAACTATGTCTAGACATACTACTACTTCAATTAACTTATGACATAAGAGATGCATTTATACATACTGTCTAACTTGAATTATTATAATGTCAATGACAGCGCATATCTTGTGTGCATACACAAATTTTGGAGGCAAAGCAAAGCGCCAGTGGAGCTGTAACTGCCCTTATTTACTACAGGGGGCTGCTTTTTAGTGGCTATTCTGATGGTTCAATTAAGGTAAGTTGCATGATAATACTAATCTAAACAAAATGAAGTCGATGACAAACTGTCATATAAAAAGTTCTGTTGTATTACAATGTATGGATTTAAGGCCAAAATGAACCACTCCAATCATATTCCGGGGCTGTCTTTTAAACAGGTGTGGGACATCAAGCAGCAGTTAGCCACTCTTGTATGGGACCTTAAAGAGCACAAGAAAGCAGTGACATCTTTTTCACTATATGAACCTGGGGAGAACCTTTTAAGTGGATCTGCTGATAAAACCATTAGGGTATACATTCACTAACAGATACAGAAATAGGAATCATGCATACACTAACTATGCCTCAAATTCTGCAGGTTTGGCAGATGGTCCATCAGAAATTGGAGTGCATTGAAGTTATAGCAATAAAGGAACCAATACAGAAGTTAGAATCATATGGCCAAATAACTTTTGTAATCACTCAAGGACATGGGATCAAATTGTTTGATTCATCCAGAATAATTAAGGATATATTCAAGACTAAGAAATTCAAGTGTATGTCAGCAGTCCAAGGAAAGCTTTACTTAGGCTGCATGGATTCTAGCATACAGGTTGGTTTTCTTGGCAAAGTCTTGAAATTCTTTCAGTTCACAGAAATTATTAAGTGCAAAGTTGAGTAAGAGTAGGTAGAAACTACCCTGAATACACTAACACATCACCTTTTCAGGAGTTATCCATAGTAAACAATAGGGAACGAGAGATCAAACCTCCATTGAAGAGTTGGAGAATGCAAAACAAACCAGTAAACTCAATTATTGTGCACAGAGATTGGATTTATACTGCAAGCACAATCATCGAGGGATCAAAAGTCAAGGTAATTAAAGAACATATTCTGCTGTGTATGCATAGCATTGTTACTTTATATTAGATTGGTGCATACTAACCTCAGGGTCTAGTTAAATGAAGCCTCTACTCTACTGACTGAAAAAATGGTTATTTATAGGAATGGAGAACACATTATAAGCCTCAAATGTCAATGGTGACAGAGAAAGGTAGAAATGTAGTAGCAATGGGAGTAGTTGAAGACTTCATATACTTGAATTGCAACTCATCAACTAGCACCCTTCAGGTACACACTTTTCTCTTCCTTTTTACAGATGGTTTTATGGGTCGGAGTATTACTGGATCGGGCTACGATACCATTCATCACATGTTTATTACCGATTTTTCAAAAGACATGTTCGATAAAATGTGTAGGATAAAGTATATATAATAATGGACTATCTCTTAAATTTCCGATGTGGAATTGTAATGATTCGAGTTTGGTGTCTTGGGAATATTTTTGTAAAAGCAGATTTCCATTTTGACATTGAAAACCATGTTTGAAATTAAACAGATATGGTTGAGAGGGACACAACAGAATGTTGGAAGGATATCAGCAGGCAGCAAAATAACAAGCCTACTCACTGCTAATGACATGGTTTTATGTGGTACAGAGAAAGGACTTATCAAGGTCTGTTCTTTTTTTTTTTTTTTATTACATCTTATCAATTTTGTTACTTTAATAATTCATTTTCTTCATTGTTTGTTATTTCCTTTTTGTGATAGGGTTGGATACCACTCTAAGAGGAATGATTATGAAGTGAAGTGGTCAGAATTTTCACTGGTTCTTCTTCTTCTTTCGATGATGGCAATGAAAAATTTGTTTAATTTATTCAGGTTTTATTTTCATGTAAATTTATAGAGAATTGTGCATTTTGATCCTAGGAAAAAAATAGAGGTATATAGCTCATTGTTTTTCTATATATATATAGTTCTGTTATTTCTATTACACGCAATTAAATATTAGTTATTTTTCTGTTTCAAGTTTTAATTATCTAGAAATTTAGATTCGCGACGGGTAGAATTATTAAGAGATTAAAGTGCTTTTTTTGTATGTTTTAAATATTTTTTTTCTTACAAAATAGGTCGTTACAACTCCATTTAAGCAAGTAAGTTTATTTATTTTTATTAAATGATTAAGATGATCAAAGGCATAATCCAACTTTTCTCAATTTTCACCCCTTTTTTTCCAAATCAATTTTGAATTGATAATAAACAAATGCACTAATTAATATAAATTTAATTGTAAAATTTTCTTTTGAGTTAATCTCTATAATTCAAAAAAAGTATATTTTTTCATTTTATTTAAGTTGTAAAATTATATTGTATAAACATCCAAGGCCTAAATTAGAAGGATAACATGAATGGTAATTATTTTGAGAAAAAATATGATTCATTATTACTATAAGGAAACACGGCAAAATGAAATTACAAACTCGCAAAGGCACACTTTCTTATTTCTTTTTTCAGTAAATTTCTTAAATTTTCTTTGTTTATTTCAGTTTGGTAAAACTAGTTTATAATATAGATACTAATTGATAATTTAATTTCAAGCTGACAGTATATGATAATCTAGTCATAGTTAGATTAAAAGTGTTTAGTAAAACTAATTAAAAATGTAACTAAAAAATATAAAATGGTATAAAAAAATATGTTTATATTAATCAAAATATTATATAAAATATATTTAAATATACAATACAAACAAATTATATAATATTTATGCATATTATATATCATAAAAATTATATTAAATATATCATCCTAATATAATAAATAGGTACACATTTATCATCTAACATTCTATTATTATATATATGTACATATTAAATAATTATATTATATATTCATTCAAAAAATATATTATATATAATAATTATATATTATAACATGTCATTTGATAAAAAAACAAGGGTATAAAAGAAAAGAAAAATTATAATCTATTATATTTTTTTTGAATGCTATTTCTACAAACTTTTTTTTAGGAGATTATAATATATATTTTTTTCTAAACAAACTACTTTATCAAATAAAAATTATTAGTTAAATTATATTATTTTTATGATTAAACTAGGTTATAATATAATTTGGTGTTACTAAATAGTGTCTCAGTCAATAAATTATAATTTGCATATAACATATTAATCTTAATTTTTCTTCCAAAGAGATCCAATAGAATATCGACTTTTTTTTTTTGGATAGGAGAATATCAACCTTTTAGTCACTAAATAAGTGCCATTAAGTTGAAATTTATTTAATTTTAGTTAATATATTATATAAAATTATTACTTTATAACTATTATTCCCCCAGGTCAGAAAAAATAAGCTTAATTCTATTTTCACACATACTAAAAAAAATTAACTAATTTAGTTAAATTGATAATTTTTACTTGATGTTTTCCAAAAAAAATCTTTAATTTATTATTATATTGAAAATAATCATTTAATTTTTTTAATGTAAAATTTAAATTGATATTCATATAGATATCAACTAATTCAAAGAATTATTTAAAATAATAGCTGAAAAAATAAATAGACATTCATGTTTATTTAATAAAAATATATATAAATAAATGTATATTTGTAATTGAATAAAATATAACACTTAAAAAAAAATATGTAGTTTGGATGGTTAAAATTTAAAAATAGAAAATGAGCATATAGCATATCTTTTTCCCAGACGGAGAAAGTATAAAATTTTACTTTTACACGAAATATAAAATAGATTTTGTTTGAAATAAGATTTAAAATGTAAAATATTTATCACAATAAACTAATTAAAAAAATCCATTACCCACTTAACACTGGCATCAACTCGGATCCGGGTTACTGAGTTCTAAATTATAATGTATCAGATTTCACCTCTCTGGAATGGGTAAAATGAATTTTTGTAATAAAATTTTGGTATCTGTATTAAAATGGTATTAAATTCTAATGTATCATATTTCACTTATCATGTATTATATTTTTATAATTTTATTTTAAAATAATATTTAATATAAAAATTTATCTGAGGTAGACACCAAAAATATATATATTCTATAATATAATGTCATATATTACTCACTAATATATTTAAAAATTAAAATATGTAATACTTTTACCTATAAAGAGATATATAACATTAAATAATACATATATTTTTAGTGTCATATGATATAAATTCTATCATAAGTATTATTTTAAAACAAAATTAAAAAATATACTACTAAATTGAAACAAATACATTTTGACGGCGTACTAAAAATTCATTTTAATTCCCTAAAACCCTCGCCTTTACTGAGAGCTAGGTACTTGCAGAGATACGATAGGAGGAGAAGATGATAGGCTCTACGCTGGAGATGGAACCAGTAGAGCCACAGTCATTGAAAAAGCTCAGTTTGAAGTCACTGAAGCGAGCTCTCGATCTCTTCTCTCCAATACATGGCCAGCTAGCTCCTCCTGATCCACAGAGGTTACCACTAAACCCTAAGTTTCATGGTTTCCGTGTTTTAATACATTTTTCTATCTGAAACTAATTTGGGTTTCTTATTTTCTTGATGCAGTAAAAAAATTCGCTTGAGCCATAAGGTTAGTGAAATTCTGTTCCTTTATTTGTTTTATGTATGGTTTATTGTTTATTGCATCCTTTTGTGTTTGTTTTAAGGGAATTGGATGGAAGAGAAATGTAAAGAAATTTCTTGTTTGGTTACTAAATGGAGAAGAGAAATCGGAATTCTCATTTGCTAAAGTTAGTTCCTACCTATTTGGAGAAAGCTGGGGAATTCAGAATTCTTTTCTTTTCCATTGCATTATTTAGTAACCAAACAAGCTGTGAAATAAATGGGCCAAATCTGATTAAAAAATGCTGTACTTAATTGTTAAAACATTTCCCAGTCACTGGCCTTGATTTACTTAGATTGGATTATAGATTTATTGGTAGCACATTTAGGCGCGTTAAGTAGTTGCATGTGATATGAGTTACAAAGCATTTTAATTTATTATGTAGATAAATGTCGAATATAAAGGAATTAAAAGCGCGAGTGACCTTCCACTACCTGTTAATTCAGCTACAACTGATCGTGGGCAACAACCTTCTACGACTTCTACTGCCCTTACTCTTCCAGGTAGTAATCTGTTGTTTTCTTGCAACATAACACTGCGGTAAAAGCAAATTCTCTCCATCAAATGATTCTAGAGAAGATTTTAAGCTGTAGTTTTAGGTAAAATGATTTTTTGGTGTTAAAACTTTCGCATGTGTATCAAATTGGTTTCAAAACTTTGAAGTTGAGTTTTAGATCATGACACCCAAAACTTTTCCGGCATCTATATTAGCAAATTCGGCGGTCACATCAGCAAATTTGGCAGCTATGTCAGCGAATCCGCCAATCTGGTGTCCACTTTAGCATGAATCAACCGAAAAAGTGTTTGGTACCATGATTTGAAACTAACTTCAAAGTTTTTGTATCAATTTGATGCAAAAAAAAAAAGTTTTGGTTCCAATCTGATACATATGCAAAAGTTTTGTTACTATTAATTTATTTTACCCCTATAGTTTCCCATCTCTTCTAGAGAAAGAAGTGGGCTCTTTTTGCAAATTGTGCTCCATTTCATATTTGGCTGAATATTTGCCAAGTTCTCTTTGTTAGTTGGTGGAATAATCCACATGAATCGGATTTTGAGGAACATATATTCCCCCGAACTCTTTGGGTCGCGAAAGACATTGAAATTTAATAGAAGTTCCTAAAATATAAATAAGAGAAAAAAAAAAAGAGGGAGGGAGGGGTAACTTTTTTATAACATAATTTGTAAATGTAATTAAATGTAACAAATATTGCTTCTTGGGTGACATATGGTGACTCAATTGGCATGACAGATATTTGCTGAATGAACACATTTCTTCTGCAGGTCCAGATGATTCTAGGGAGCCGCATAAGAGTGGGGCTCAAAATGCATTGACAGTTGGTCCATCTTTGCAGCTGAAGGGAGTGTGAGTTCTCCTCCCTGTTCCAATAACTGTCTCCTCTCTCTCTAGTTACTCCTATCTTTTTTGTTTCTGCCTTTGCCTATAAAGATTTTCAATATTTACCACTATTATTGCTTCTTAAGAAAACTTTTTCCTGATCGTGCTACTTATTTTTATTATTTCTTTTTCTAGAAATGATGTTGGTCCTCATGGAAAAAGCACTGCCCTGATTTCTGGTCCCGGATCATCTGGAAGGTTTGAGTTTTCCTCCTCCTACTGCTTGTACCTGATAATCTATGAGGCAAATATACTTGCACATATGATCATATATGATGCCGTGTAACATATTCAATATAGGTAGTTACTGAGCTGATTATTTTATTCTGGATCGGGCTAGAGGTTCAAATTTAGTAATTTCTACTCATCATTAGTGAAAACTCAATAAGAGGTGCTCCTTATTGATGCAGACAACGATAAACTCTAAAAACATAAAGTATAACCACTTGAGGTATGTATATAATTGGGATTATTGGTTTCTTTTTAGTCTAGGGTCTGAACATAATATTTTTAAGTATTTAGGGTAATTTCTAGCTCTGCTCAAACAGTGGTCCAGAACTTTTTGGGAGTTTTTATTTTTATATTAAAGTCCTATTTGTGTCATTATTAGTTTTTGATTCTTTACTTGTAGCACTTTTTAGTTTAGGTTTCGGTTAATAAAATTTCTAGCAATCTATTTGAACTGTCCTGATAGAATTATGTCATAAGGTGTTACTCCTTCGAAATATAGGAGTGACACCTTATTTCTGTTATCTTACCCAATATTTTCTACCGGTAAACAGTCCTTTTGCTTAACTAATTTTCTATTATTGATATAAACCTTAAAAAAGCTAGAATTCAAGCTTTCCTATGTCATTTATGATCATTATTATTGAGCAAAGAAATTTTTTTTGAAATTAATATTTAGATGTGCTTATGGAACATGAATTGATATTGTAAAAAATCTTCTGCCCTTTTTGGCTATTTGTTATGTTCCTACAAATTGATGTTTGCTGAATAATTTTTTTGGCACTAACCTTCATGCTCTCCATCACATAGGAACTTCTCAACATCTGCTATAATGGAGAGAATCCCAAGCAAATGGCCTCGTCCTGTCTGGCATCCTCCATGGAAGAACTATAGGGTAAATAGCTGTGGACTATTATTGTTAATTGAGTGGATCGCAGAGTTGTTTTATAAAATATATTTGATTACCTGCAAATTACAATTAATTTATCATTTGCTCAATTTTGTTTCTGTTTACAATAATTTTGGCAAAACATTTTGTATGACATTTATTTATGCCAATAAAACTCCTTACTCCATCACTTGTTGGTCATATGTGCCCTTAGTCATGATAATCATATTTTTTTCCTCCGTCCACTTAGAACTTCAGTCAATAGCATTGGTTAATTCCCCTTGAGGATGTGTCCATTTATGGCCTTTCTTAAAATTCTTGGGTTGGTTGATATACTTCTAGTTATGTTGGTCACTCAGTGGTGTTGGATAGGGTATATTCAAGAGAAAGATTCTTATATTGGTTTTGTTGCAGTAATTTTATACAACTAAGAGTTACTTTTGACATTCTTTGAATCGATTATGTAGGTCATCAGTGGCCATTTGGGATGGGTGAGATCTATTGCATTTGATCCAAGTAATTCATGGTTTTGTACTGGTTCTGCTGATCGTACAATCAAGGTATTAAATTATGAGTTTTGTTTTATTTATTTATTTATGTCCCTATTTGAACATAGCATCACGGGTATTTTCTACCATGTGCTATGTATGGTTGGGATTTAATCTCAAGATTCAATACTCACACTAGTTTTTCTATAACTATTTATTTCTTGCTGTATTGGTGAATGGCAATGTGAGTTGAAAATTCAAATACTTAACAAGTTTGGAAGTTGTATAGACCCATATGCTTTGGAGGTCTTCTAACTTCTAAAATATCTGTGAGAACAGAATCACAATATAATTCACACATGCACAGATAAGAGAAAAAGCAAAAATAGAACACAAAAATTCACGTGATTTGGATTTGTAACGTACATCCATAGGCAAGAGTCATAACAGAGAGAAAAATTCCACTTTGGATGAAATACAATTACAACCACCACTAAACTCTAGCTGTCCTTGTGTATTTTCTCAAAATGCACTCTCTACTTGTCGGTCTGTGCCCTCCACTTCCAACATGGACCTCTTTATCCAATTCAAGTTGCACCACAAGCTTTTGGTTTCGGGTCATAATTCAGATACCCAAATTCAAGGCACAATTTGACAAGATGCAACATGACATGAAATTCTAAAATATTACAAATCTGGGATATTTTAGGTAGGGTATTCGCTATCAAAGTTAGGACATTGTAGAAATGGATGGAGCCATGGAAAACCAATTCTTTTTATAATCTTTTGGTTTGAAAACTTATTTTGCATTGGGATTTCCTAATTACTTTTTTTAACTTAGATTTTCTTGTTAAATCTCCTGCCCCATCAATGCATTATTTTGTCTGGAAAGAATATTGGATTTTCCCCATTTGTGGGAGCAATATCTAATGTTGTTCTCCTCTCCCTGAGTTTTTGTTGATCAGATTTGGGATATAGGAAGTGGAAGGTTAAAGCTCACACTGACTGGACACATTGAACAAATACGAGGTTTGAGATAATTGTTGATGCAAGTATGCTTTTGGTTGATTACGTTGTTAAGATATAAATAGGGCAACCTGTGTTTTCATTTACAGGCCTTGCTATCAGCCAAAGACATACCTACATGTTTTCTGCTGGTGATGACAAACAGGTGAAATGCTGGGATCTTGAACAGAATAAGGTGAGAATTTAACCTAGTTCAACTATTTGGAATGAATGATGGAGCATTCGAACATGGTTGATGTGGCTGACTGTTGAAACATATGTATACTTCTGTTTAGGTTGTCCGGTCTTACCATGGTCACCTAAGTGGTGTCTACTGTTTGGCTCTTCATCCTACTATTGATCTTTTGCTAACTGGAGGCCGTGATTCTGTTTGCCGAGTATGGACTTCTTTCTGTAGTGGATATCACTTATGGATGGATGCTGTATATTTGTGTATCATCTAAGGAATGTTTAAATTTTTGTAATTTATGGGGATAGAAAGATAACATGTGAGAAATTGTCAGGTCTGGGATATTCGGACCAAAGTTCAAGTTTTTGCACTGTCTGGGCATGATAATACAGTATGTTCAGTTTTTACTAGACCGACGGTATGCAAACTTTTCCTTTTCCCCCTTTTTCTTTTATTTTTATTATTGAAGCACTGAATTTATCATGCTGTTAATGTATGAATGCAATTGTTATGTGATAGATGCAACTTAAGATTAGTTGAGCAAGAAAGCTATGCACATGTCTTGAAGTTCCTTTACCTGTGTTATTATGTGTGATATTACATTGTTGTTTAAATATGCTCATTACTGTTTCCAGGATCCACAAGTCGTCACTGGTTCCCATGACACAACCATTAAGTTCTGGGACCTTAGATATGGTAATGCACTTTTGAATTTTCCTTTTGTTCTCCTTCTCACTTTGGTGTCTATTTGTTTGGCACAACTGTTGTCTATGATTTACAGGTAAGACTATGTTAACACTCACACACCACAAGAAATCTGTTCGAGCCATGGCTTTGCATCCCACTGAGTAAGTGCTTGTATATCCTTTCTGTTATTTCTGTGAGTATAGTTTTGCTATAAGTTTTATGCATATTCATTCATTTTCTGTTGTACAGGCATTGCTTTGCGTCTGCATCAGCTGACAATATAAAGAAATTCAATCTTCCAAAAGGAGAATTCCTGCACAACATGCTGTAAGTTTTCAACTATAGTACATTTATCTTCTACATATGCAGTTATTCTTCCTTTTGACTATTGTGTATTTAAGTATTCTTTTAAATGTGACTGAGATTTTGATTTATGACAATGGTTTCTTGAAATCATCTAATCTCAGCAAAGATCAAAGTTGCAAGTATTTCTTAACATTTATCATCTGTTGCTTACTTTGTTCTGAGAAACTAGAAATTTGTTTGGTAGATGTACCATGCACTTGTGAAAATATTTATTATGTATATGTGCATACCTTTCACTCTGTTGACTGTTATTATTCTTCATGAGTGGGTAAAGTAGGCTGCGTGGTAGTCTTAATTTAGACAGTACTATTTGTTCACCATAGCCATCTAGTGAGTCCATAACATATTTCCTGCAAACAAGGATGATCATCTAGGTTTCAGTTTATAGATTGTTCACGTGTAGCGATCAATTATGCATCTAGGTATTTTCATAACATATTTCATAATGGTATGCTTTTCTCTATCATTTTATGAAAATATTCAGATAAGATATATCTTATGAAAAATCTAATTTCTCAATGGTAAATTAAGAGGACCTAGCTCATTGTCATTATCCTAGGTTATCTATTTAGCATCTGCAATGAAATGATTTCATTTTTTATTTTTTAAAAAAGGGAATGGACGTATATTGAAAAGTTGTTCAAAATAGGGATATTGATTGTTGTTTGTTTTATTTAGATCCTCTAGTTTAATATCGGTTTTCAAAACTACAAATGAATTATGACTTGTTGCCTCTTTTTCATTTTGTTGTTGTACAGTCTAAGAACCTGACATTTTTATATTTATGATTTGATCAGATCTCAGCAGAAAACCATCATAAATGCAATGGCTGTCAATGAGGACGGGGTGATGGCTACAGGAGGTATGACTTATATGTTTATTATTTAATAATATATCGTCAGTATGATGGATCATTCAATTTCTCCTTGTGTTTAATATCATGTCATAACTGGCAGCCTAAGCTGACCATGAATCGCTATGTGGGAAAGTAAGGCCACTCTCTTGTGTTGGCCCTAGCGTAGTGGCCATCAGGCTTAAAAGCAAGCTTGTCCTATTAACTATTTATTTATATTATGTATGAAAAAATTGGGATAAGGAACAGGGGAACCAACAAAAGAGTTGTTGCCATCAGGCTTAAAAGCAAGTTTGTCCTGTTTACTAAAATGCATGCTGAATTTTGTGAAGTAACATGATTGTAAAATATATCTCACTTTTCACTTATACATGTGTATAATATACATTTTATGTGTAGTAAAACAATATATTATACGGTGCACATGCAACACACTTTAGCAGAAAATCTAGAATCTTATAAACAATTAACTCAGTTGAGATAGGACTTGGTATGTATTTTATTCTAGGCTGTCCTAAGAAGTCAGGCCAAGATGGCCCATGATAACCTTTAACAAACTCATATATTCGATTGTGCCTTTTTCCTAGGACATGTGGCCTGAAATTGGTCGAAATTCTTATTTGAGTGGTGAGTATTGATTTACATATGATTTTGGCTTCTCTACCAAAATGGGCAGGGTGTTTGAAAATCTCTCTTTTCCAATCTCTACCTAAAAAAAAAAAGATCTTAATATTTAGCTGTAATTTTTGTGAACTCGTAATTATTTTTCCTTTCTATTATTGTAGGCGATAATGGAAGTTTGTGGTTTTGGGATTGGAAGAGTGGTCATAATTTCCAGCAAGCCCAAACTATTGTACAGCCTGGTATGTCCTTTTGGATCTCCATGTTTTCTGTTGTTTCCCCTGATTGTGGAATGAGAAGAGAGTTAACAATGACGTAATATTTTGTTACAGGTTCACTGGATAGTGAGGCTGGTATCTATGCTCTCTCTTACGACATTACAGGTTCAAGGCTTGTTACATGTGAGGCCGACAAGACAATTAAAATGTGGAAAGAAGACGAAACTGCAACCCCAGAAACTCATCCCCTCAACTTCAAGCCACCTAAAGACATCCGTCGATTCTAGTGGTTATGTTGTACCCATTTGTTTTTCAATATTCTTTCCGGGGTTGGCAGTATATCATATACTGGCTCACTGCATGTAACATGTAGTCGTAGTTGATGTGCCGGAATGAAAGCCGGATTAAATATGCTTCTCAGCTTCAACGAAATAACCCCACAGTTGAAATTTTGTGTGAAGTACTGAAATCATTTTCCTCTACGAACTTATAGCATGATATATCCAACTTGAGGTGCTTGGTACCGAACAATGTAGCTGTTTTCATCACCTGTGTTCCAGGCAGACAAGGCAATTGCTTCAGGAACCAGGTGATGGTATTAGTTTGGTTCTGATTCAGGTTCCAGGAATTTGTATGTCATATTTGATAAGCATTCTGTACCAGCTAATATTTATATATATGATATTTAACTTTGGTGGGTATGCCAACCTGATAGATTTCATACTCCTGCTATTGATGACCCAAGTTATTTTTTCAATCAACAACTCCAGACTATCATTCAGAAAACTTTGTAACAGTAAATGGCCTCATTGTCCTCAATTCTTTCAAGTAATTTCAGGGTAACTAAAATTTACTAAGACGTTCACTCTCACCTATTAAAATGTTTTCGTAAAATATATATTTTCAAAATAAATTATAAAATTCATGTAAATTAAATTTTTGACATTTCAAAAGTTGCCTACGTCAAAATAGTAATAATTTTTGTTTCTATCAATTTGCTCTTCTTTTTTTTTTGTTAAAAAAATAAAAAAAAATAATTTATTACTCACAGACATTGTAGTTGTTTGATGTAAAGCTATAGCTTTCCCAATTCAGAATTTTAAACCAGATGATAATTTTCTATAATTTGACTATCAGTTTTTAGTAAACAAAATTAATCAATTAGTTAATTATATTTCATATTCACATTCAAAATCTTCATTTTTGGGTATGTGATATGAGGAGGCTAATTAGATTATGACCTAATTAATATATTTTTTAAGGCAAATTTACTATTTACCCCTACGAGATTTGATATAATACAATAGTATTTCATGAGATTTAAAAATTATATTATTTGTCTATTATGTTTTATCATATTATATTAACATATATTTTTGTTAGATTTTCTATTAAAAAAACGTTAGATTGCAGTGAAATAACAAAAAAAAAAAAAACTATTTATCCCACGAAATTTGATATATTGTATTAGTACATTTTTTATGTTTGACCTATTGCATTATTACTCCCATGAAATTCGATTTATTATGCTAGTACTCCTCTAAATAAAAGAGATTATTTTTTATAACTAATGATAAATAACTTCAAATTTAATAGAAAAATTATATAGTTTAACAGAAATAAAATAAAGAGAAAATAATATAATTTTTAAATCTCATGAGGTACTAATATATTATGTGAAATATCAAGGGATAAATATTAATTTTTCCATTTTTAAAATGAGTAGAAAACATTAAAGTATAGTCTGTAAATATTATATATACTATAAATACTATATTTAATAAATTATCATTTTATTTAAATTTTAGAGTCGAGATGGGCTTAAACAATTAGGCCTATGCTTAATCATGGAGCGGGTACAAAATTTCAGAATCCAACATCACTAGGCCCAATAGTTCAAATTAATGAGATTGGAGTTTCCCTACTGACAAATGACAATAAAATCCCAACCCTAAACCCTCCTGTATTCTTCTCTTCCCATTTCTGCGGCGCTGCAAAACCCTAATATCCCTTAGGGTTAGAATCTCTCTCTCTCTCTCTCTGTTTTGACATATGCATATTCAACTATGTGTTTGCGATTATTTGCATATGAATGAAATTTTCTGTTTTCCGTTGATGTAGCTGATTAGCCATTAAGAACGCGAAGAAAATGAGCAGAGGAGCAGCTGGTGCCGGTGGAGCCAAGGGGAAGAAGAAGGGAGCAACCTTCACAATTGATTGCTCGAAGCCGGTGGAGGACAAGATAATGGACATTGCCTCACTCGAAAAGTTTCTCCAAGAGCGCATCAAAGTAGGCGGCAAAGCCGGAGCTCTTGGTGATTCCGTCACCGTCACCCGCGAAAAGTCCAAGATTACAGTCACTTCTGACTCCAACTTCTCCAAACGGTAAATTTCAGATACGCTTTGTCTTTGCAAATTTTATGTTCAGTTTCTTTAATCAGCAAAATACTGTGAAAAATAATAATAAGAATTAAACTCTTTGAAGATGTATTGCATCATTTCATTCACGCTTTAGCATTAGATTGTCTATATGTTTGCCACAGGCTTAATGCTTTCTTCAGTTTTCGGGATTAGATTAATTTTGCTAATTAGATCACAGTCTTGTCATTTGCTGATATCCGAAAGTTAATAGTTTGGTATGTCAAACTGAGATGGAATAGTAGCTGATCTCTGTCTATTGGGGGCCAAAATTGTAGTGTCTTTATAGTCATTCATCTTATGTGTCTCTTGTTACAACCTTTGGCTGGTGAAGATATCTGAAGTACTTGACAAAGAAGTACTTGAAGAAGCACAATGTGCGGGACTGGCTTCGAGTCATTGCATCCAACAAGGATAGGAATGTTTACGAGCTGAGATACTTCAACATTGCTGAGAATGAAGGAGAGGATGAAGAGTAAATTGTATCAGCCCTTGTTCTCAATTTTTTTTTAACTCTTCAAAATGTATTAGGGTTTCTTTTTTGTGTTTTTGGAAATTGAAGACAGTGAATTTTGGTAAATTACTATTTTCATATATGTTTGGCTATTGGCTATGATTGAGATTTCTGTTATCTAATAAACGTTGCTTGCCTCATTTATATTAGTATTCTCTCTTATTTAAACATTTTTTTATTCATGCCTTAGCCATTACTTCTTTATTTGTAGTATAAGATGGAATGTTGGCCATCTAATTCTTGATACTTCTGCCTAATATCTGAATTCTCAAGGCTGGATGTGATCTAGTTGTATTCTGGCCTTTTTGTTTTCATGCATCTACGGATTTTGATGAGTTTTAAGTTTGTTGGAATTTGCAGGTGGGGTGGAGATGCCTGTTTAGGCATTGATTTTTGTAGAATTAAATTCACATCCGAGATACTGAGTAAAATACTCTGGCTTCAGATTTATGTTATACACCAACTTCAATTCATTTTTGCAGTAGTCATTTCTACCGGATACTTGCTTATTTCATTTTTCCATGCATTTGCTACATCATCTCCCACATTATGTATGCATCTCCATACTGCACTATTGCACTTGAACCCACTCCCAAAGGCAATTTGCCATACCCTATCACCCTGTTTCATCCTTCCTTTGGCTTCTATATAGCTAAGCTCATACCATATAGAAGATGATGAAGTATTTCCAAATCTATAAAGAGTCATCTTAGAGGCCTCAACATCCTCTTTCTTCAACAGAAGGTTTTTTTCAATTGCTTGAATGACAGCTTTTCCTCCAGCATGTATGCAGTAGTGCTCAAAAGCTCTCTTGAAATTTGGTATGTAAATATTAGTTGTGCATGAAATCCTTATCCTCCGGTGGATTAGTGAGAGTGCATATTTCAATTGTTCTGAGAATGGCAGAACCAGAGGTCCTAGTTTAGAAATGTTTACCTTCAATGCATCCGCTGCAACATGGAGTATTTCCCTTGAAATTGATACTCCTAAATTGTTTTCAAAGTCCAAGTCTTGAAAGATGCACGTGTAAGAATGATCATCTGCTGCTTTAGTTGTTCGAACAAGGTGCTGAAGCTCATACTTTGCCTTTGTGTTGTCCTGAAATCGGCTAGACATGAGAATGGCTGCACCACCAGATCGGAAAAGACAATTGGTTAGCAGCATGGATGTATCTTTGCCAGTGTACCAATTGCGATTTATCATTTCTGTGCTGACAATGAGAGCTAATGAGTTTTTATGTACCGTCAGCAGGTCTTTGGCCAGGCCAACTGATACAATTCCAGCACTGCATCCCATGCCCGACAGGTTAAAACTCATGATATTGCTCCTCATGTTGAATTTGTTAACTACCATAGCACTAAGAGACGGTGTAGGTGCAAACATGCTGCAATTGGATATGAGTATGTCTATAGCTTTTGGGTTGATGCTGTTTTTATTCAACAAATCTCCTACCACTGAAAATATTACTGTCCTAGCCTCCTCTACAGCATATGATAGTTTATTTCTTATTGGCAGTTCTGTAAAGCCAACGGGGATGCAGGTTTCCTCGCCAAACCCTGATTTTTCTAGGATCTTGATCTGGAAATTGACACTACTGGGATGAAATCTGCTATCAAGATTAATATGCTCTTGATACAGAGAAATAGGCACTCTAGTGCAACTGGGTGGCCTATAGCAAGTGAAATCTAGTAAACATACAGTGACTTTTCTTCTGTATGCAAGATAAAGACTCGCTAGAGCTGCAATGCCTAGCGTAATTGTGAAGTGGTAGAAGGTGAAAACAAAGAACGTGTGTGATTCAATCATAACTATGGAGTTCGCTAAGCTATGTACTTTTTTTTTTTAATCTCAAAAGGCAATGGCATATGCGATATTTATATGGATTTGAATTGTAGAGATTGACGGGCTAGATATGTCCATAGGGGCATGACCTTCACAAGAATGAAATTCTCTTAGGGAAAGTTAGAGGAGAAATGTTGTTATGGTGTCATACGTAAGTTTAGTGCTTGTTGCATGCAGGGCAAAGGGAAAAAATGGAGATTAAGCAAATGTTTTATTTTTTCACACTATTTCAATGATCTTTCTAGTTTTGATTGCGTAATTTGCTACCATACGCCTAAGTATATTTCGTTTATAGGAATTTAATTTAACTTTTTTTTTTTATTGTATTCATTATGAACTTTACTTCTTTCTTTTACTAAAAAAATAGTTTAAAATATCTTTTTCTTTTTTGTTCTAACATGATTTTATTCATTCATTTAGCTAATAAAATTGAAGCAAGCAAAGTAGTTTTTATTTTACTTATATGAAATTCTATCACTTGCTTAGTTCATAAGAAAATTTATAGATTGGATAGTAAAATTCATTTATGACGGTTCTATATATATTCAGAGAAAAAAAATAATGGAGGTAAAGGGAAGAATTGAATGGTTGCATGCGCATGAGATTAGTGTCAATGCTGGACGAGAAGTAGGGAGAAATTAAACAATGAAAACATCTTTCTAGGTTATTCAAAAAATTAAAAAGAAAGAGGACTCGTTTCTTGGTTCCCCAAGTGCAAGAGTTGTAAGTATTATTGATGAAGCTATTACGTTTTTTATTGTCCTTGTCTTAATATTCTTTTCTGAATAATGCTCTAAAAGAAAAAGCTGAGTTGAGTGACATCAATAGAGGAGCCAAAATTTGAGGAAATTACACATTACACTAGATTTTTAAATTTTTTTTCAATTTTATCGATGATATTTCCATGTTTTAGTTCCTATTTTATGTATTTTTATTTTTACCGATTTTTTTTCTTTAAATATTAAATTTATTGTGTATTTAACTTATTTTTTATTTACTTGAAACATAATAAGGTCATTTTTTCACATCTTAAATATGGATTAAAAATTTTATTAACTTACATGGACATCATTTGTCTTTATGCATGCATTTATTTATTTTTAATCATCGTTTGATTAATTTTATTAGTAAAAAAATATGTAAATTTAAATTTAATTAACTTAATTACCAAATTAAATCTTAGACAAACTTTAATTACAAAAAAAAAAGTAAATTTATATTTAATTAATGTTATTTACTTTGGTAAATCTTAGGTATATCTTTGGTAATTTTTATTTGAAAGATTGATTTAATGTAGTGTAAATATTGGGTAAATTTTAGGTAAACTTTATGAAATTTCAACTTTGATTAATTTTTTTATAAAAATTAAATAAATTTTGGATATAACTTGAATAAACATTATTTATCTTTATGTATGCATTTATTTATTTTTAATCATTATTTGATTAATTTAATTAACTTTATTACCAAATTAAATCTTGAATAAACTTTAATTACAAAAAAAAAATGTAAATTTATATTTAATTAATGTTATTTACTTTAGTAAATCTTATGTATATTTTTGGTAAATTTTATTTGAAAAATTGACTTGATGTAGGATAAGCATTGGATAAAATTTAGGTAAACTTTATGAAATTTCAACTTTGATTAATTTTTTTGTAAAAATTAGATAAATTTTGGATATAACTTGAATAAATATTAAGTAAATTTTTTATAAATATTTTGTAATTTCAATTTTCATTAATTTTGTGATAAATTTTGAGTAAAACTTGTGTAAATTTTGATAAATCTTGAGTAAATCTTGTGTAATATTAACTTTTATTAATTTTTTGATAAATATTGGGTAAATTTTGAATATAATTTGAGTAATTTTAAGTAAATTTTTTATAAATTTTTTTTAACTTCAATTTTTATTAATTTTATGGTAAATTTTGAATAGATTTTGTGTAAACTTTGAAGCTAAATATTGATTTTCAATATTTTTAGGAGATTTTGGCATATATAAAAAAAACTTTAATGTGGTTGGTATTTTTGAAAAAAATTTTGAGGGGCATTTTTTTTGTTAAATATATATCCATTTTTTGCTATTTTTGTAAAAATCTCCCAAAATTTTCAATGTGGGATCCAATTAGAAAAGTATACATAGAAATAGTATTGAACGTGTAGTAAAAATAAGATGAAAAATAAAAAAAATATATAATATTGTTTAAAATAAAATGATATATTAAAATTTTTTTTTTTTAGAAGAATGTAAAATTTATTAAATTATTTCTAAAGATGGAGGGTCTAATGCTCCTCTTGGCTCTAATGTAGCCTCGTCTCTAAGTGGTATGATAAAAGATCCAATGGAAAAGTACACAGATAGCCCAACTGTAATACTTTTTATTTTTCTGTATTTACTGTTATATATCAAATGGATAAATAGTATTGTAGTTTACATTATATAAAATATTATAACATATTTTTAAGTAAAAAAAAATATAAAATAAGAATATATACAATATAATTTTAAATTCATTTTCTAATTACACTCACATGTATATGAGTATTTAAGTTTTTTTATTTACATCATTAATAATATAATAACAAAATACATAAAAAAAATATCAATATCGTAA
Organism: Balakata baccata; assembly: GCA_949630135.1. Taxonomy (NCBI): domain Eukaryota; kingdom Viridiplantae; phylum Streptophyta; class Magnoliopsida; order Malpighiales; family Euphorbiaceae; genus Balakata; species Balakata baccata. Next base: position 8,793 of record CATIWF010082499.1, on the reverse strand, counting down.
ACTTAAAAATATTTATTGTCATTTATCAGACTAATCACATAGAAATAAAGTGTACGTATTATTTTATAATTTCAGGAAATCCACCGGATTAGAAAAAATAATGTGAATAAATTATATCACACGGTTCTAGAAAATCTACCGTACCGAATATATGTATTATACGATCACAAAAAACTCACCAGGTCGTAAAGTATAATATATAGTCACAATAAATCCACCAAACTAATAACTCTATTGATGTGCCAATAACTCCATAGACCATTGTTTATGCTAATATGTGAGCTAAAATATCAAATCCGAATTTCCGTAATATTTCTAACTATTTTATCATTTAAGAAAACAAGGCATATATATATATATATACATATATATATATATATATAATCTTAATATTTGCCACAAATAATTATTTCTCAATTTTATATTTATCGTATAAATCCATGTAAATTAAAATTTCATTAAAATAATATTTTAAGCATTTAATGGCTAAAATTATAAATTACTATACATACCTCAACTATCACATGTTGGTATCTGCAAGCTATTTTCTCCAATTTGCTCCTGAAGTTGGTCTCATAAATACGTCTAAACGATAAATAATTTCTAATTAACTATAGAGCCATATTTAACATATATTTTATTTTCAATTACTTTCCACTCTTTCATATATTATAATTTCATATCGATATTTTTTTTCTTTTGATGCGTAATCCGAGACTTCGGTTATTCGATACAATTAAAATTTTCTAATATTATTTTATTTTTATTATTTTTATGATTATTTAATTTTTCCATAATTTTCTTACAAAATTCCAACTATTCATTTTCATAAATTCAACATCAAACACATCACCAAACCAAAATAAATTCAAATCAACTTAAATCTATGAAAATTTGAAAGAAAATGAAGAAAATCTCACCTCAAATTTTTTTGGAATTTTTGGCCAATATGTGATTTTCCTCCAAAAATATTTTCTTCACTTCTACTTGATTACTTATATTTGGATGATAATTTGTGAGAGAAAATTAAAAGAGATCAAAGGAAATGCTATGGTGGTCGTGGAAAGGAAGAAAAAGATAATGAATTGTTGAATTTTTGTCTATTTTTGACTTTATATACTTGATTAATGTTTAATTAATCTTAATTAAACTTAATTCTTGCTCCAATTAGTCAATTAAAATTAATGTAGAAGATATTTTAGATTTTATAAAAATTGATTCAAAAGAAACATTGACTTTGAACTTTTTCCACTAACTTTCCAATTTTTCAATATAATACTTGAATAAATTTATTTTCTTAAATTTCATTTCTCAAATGACCTTATCTCCAAAAATTGAACATAACAATAATCTCAGAAAAATTTTATCTTCAAAATGGTCTTTCCGGTTTTGCAAAACGACCACCAGTGCAAAAATTACGTTTTTGCGATTTAGTATTTTTTCTAAATCATGCCCGTAAAAATTTATCTGAAATTTTATTTCTAAATTATCAGTTTTAAAAATCTTAGAATTCAATTGTGATCACATTGGTATTATTGTAATAGTAAACGCATATCTGTAACTCTCAGTCGGAAAATCGGACTGTAAATCTATGCTGAGAACATTATTTCTGTAAATTGGAATCATTAACCTTAAAATATCTCCATATAATTTCACCTATAACCTTAAAATATTATTCTTTATATTTTGGTATGTTTAACTCGAATTCTCATCTCCGGACAAAAACCCTATATTTTCAGCCTAGTCTGTTGCCTTGATTTATATGCATAACACGAAATCGCATTTCATCAAATCAACTCAATTTTCATATTAAATTAGATTTTTTATATTATAATATTAAATTAGATTTTTCATACTCATATGTCCGTATTTTAACTCTAGTCAGTACACATTTATACTGCAGTACAAACAATAACAATTACATATATAGTCAGAATCTAGATCGCGAACGTGACAACAACAAAATATAGCACAAATGTGAGCGGTTGCAACATATTTACAAACATATGATTTGAAATATTGTAAAATCCAAAAATAATATGGCTGAGGATTCCAGAAAAATAGATCATTAAAATTGACCAAAACAGCTCCCATAAAAATAGATCCTTGATTTGCTTCGCGTTAACTTCTTTTTGACCTGCACCTTGACTCCTTGATTTTCACAATATCAACACTTATTTGGACATTTTTATATATTTTATTTTCTAAAATATTATATATTTAAAATTAATTAATTATTATATAATTAATTATTTTTTAACAAAAATAATTTTTTGCAATATTATATAATTTAAATATTATGGTATATATAGATATATATAGCAGAATATAATATGGCCTGTAAAAATTATTTAGCAAAGGGGATTAAATAAAATGCAGTTGTGCAAAGTAATATATATGATATTTATAGATTATATGTTTATCTATTTATAAAGGTATTGCTAATCTTATAAATTTATAATTTTTTATATTCATATATTTCAATTTTTTATTTTGTTTTCGGATGTGTTATTTGTTTGTTATATATTTTATTTTATCTTTATTATTTAGTTATTGATTGGGAATAACAATAAAAAAAGTTTATCATGGAATTTAGAAAACTGCAACTGCACAAATATTATATGTAAGGTATATATAAGGTATATGTAGGGCTATTCTCTATTTTTTCAAAATATATAAATTCTAAAAATTCTAAAATTATATTTTTAAAATAACAACAAATTTATTAAACATATTATCTTAATTTTTATATATTAGTTATATAAAGGTTATATGTATGTTATATATGTATATGTGAATAATGTTATACAATTTCAAAAATCAGAACTGAAAAAATGTGACAAATATTGTGTTCCTCGATTATATTTAAATTTAAAAATAAAAATATTACAAAGTCTACGTGAAATAAATGATAGTTGTATATGCATTATTATATATAGGTTATATGTCAGTTATATGTTATTTGTATTATTATCAATATTTGCCAATACCATTCTCATCTACCAATCTAATCCCTAATGATCCAATTTTTTTTCTTGAAAATAAAAACGAAACAGAAGAGCTACAATTCCTTTAATGAGAGAAAACAGGAAAATCAAATAACTAATTATATGACAGATGAATATAGCTTATAGCATATTATATAAAAGCCTTGAAACTAATAAGAAAGCAGGGTTTTTGAAGCCACAAATTACTGAAATTTTGTAACAATTTCAGTCAACAACTCATCTTACAAGAAATAACGATTCATTTTTACTAAAAATGTCTACCTATAATAATTGATTTCGATTACCAAAATTTTAGGTGATTTGACAATAAGACCTTGAACATAAACACCAGCTATAAGAAACCAACATAAATCGGACTGAAAAACTAACAGGTGAACAACTTTTCTTAACATAAAAATTGTTTGTTAACTATAGCTCTTATCCTAATTACTTTACCATTAAACCAATCAACATAAATCCAAATTTACAGCAACCCAAAGCCACCCATAATTCAAAACTAAATTTAACTTCACATGTGTTACAATCCGAAACAACCAAGTTAATAATTGAAATTTCTTTATTAATTGCTTCTTGTGTTGCTATCAGTTTTTCTATAATTAATCGCCTATACTTCATATAGAAAATCATTCTTATGCAGTATTTTTCAGTCAATTTAATTAATACAATACAATAAAATAAAATATATAGTGATTCGATCGAATCTAGGAAAAAAATAGTATACAATGATGAAAAAAAAGGCTATCCATCGAAACAAATAAAAATGATTCATTCAGTACTTGCAAATATAATTACCGAAGAAAGTTAGGGTCAACGGAGGGGATGTGCTCGGTGACTTCGAGGTCGACGTCCTTGGCTTCAACAACGAGACGATATGACATGGCTGCCTCCGATTGGAATAATGAGAAATCTGAATTGCTAATACTGTAGGGAAAAAGAGATTTGAAAAAAAAAATTGAAAGCAAGAAAACCTAATATTTGATGGGAAAGGATTTGAAAAATTTTGAAACCCATGAAATTAGGAAGCAATAAATCTAATATGTTTAGTGGGATCCAAAATAAGGGGCAAAATGGATTATTATTCTTTGTTATTTAGATAATATTGTTTTATGAAGAAGTTATTTATGGATTTAATGAAAATGGTGGAGTTTGTGGGATATTGTTCTAAAAGAAGCTATTTGGGGTAATTATCTCATAAATATAAAGGCTGGTATTTGATATAGGGCGATGGACCAAATCAGAGCTTTCCAGAAATGGCCATAACCGAGGATTACTAGGCTTAGCAATTTGTGTGCGCAGGGCAATTTCTCTGCCCTTTTATGAAGCAATGAGGCCTCTTCTATTCAATAGATCAAAAGCATGCTCTACTGAAACTTGGGGGATGGGAGCTTGTAGGTGAAGCCCACCCTAACTTGGATTTTGATTGGGAATTAAATCTAGACAACAGAACTGAGAACAACCCAAGTTGCCGAATTGCCTTTACAAATGCAAAATTGACGATAGATGGCAGCCCGATTAATGAGAAAAAAAAAAAAAAAAAATTACTACAGGCCAACTTGGTCTCCTATTTTCTATTCATTCATAGGCAGTATTTCTTACTCTATATGTGCATATAGTCTCCCTCTTGGTTGCGGCTATGACAGCCTTAATTACTGAAGCACAGCTTGGACTAGGTAACCTTCTTGGTTCGATCCACATCAAGGGTATTAATAAACTTTGCAATACTATTTAAATCACAATTTTTTAATTAAAATTTTTTATTTTATAATATTAAAATTACTGAACTTTATAAATTATTGTACAAAAGTCATCGCCAACTAATTTTCACAAGTTATTAACTGAAAAATTCATTTTTTATGAATTTGTTATGTTATAATAGTATCACAATTATACCACTAATTACCTCTAACCACATTTCTTGACTAGTTGCAAAAAAAAAAGTGGTAGAAGATAACTAATGGTAGCAGTGTGATATCATTATCGGCAATAATTTTTTTACAATTTATCAAAAGATATGGTCACATGTAACTAATGATAGAGTTGTGATACCACTATAACCCAATAAACCTATAAAAAATGAATTTTTTATGCTGATAATTTGTTTAAATTGTTTGACAATAATTTTTTTATAATAATTTATAAAATTTAATAATTTTAATATTACAAAACATATGATTTATATACAAATAATACTCTGCTGCCAATGGCACATCAACCCCACCCACCACTTTTTTCAAGCAAGTTAGTTCTACAAATAACTACCAAACACCTGATATAGACCAAGATAATGATATTCAACAATATCATTCTATTGTTTTTTCAGCCTACGAACATATTCATGTACTCGTTTCAATTCTCTATTAATAAATCACAAGAACTATATATAAGCTAATTGTACAAATAATACCAAAATTTTATCACTTTGTTACCGTCTGATATTAAATTTTTTAATTATAATAGATTAGTACTAAAATTTTAATAAATGTTGAATTTAGTGTACAAATCAAAATTTTAATAAAAAAATGACCGGCTGATGCAGTATATCAACATACTAAAATATTATTTTATTTAACTAAAATTTTGACTTAAATATCAAATGGTAATATTTCTAAAAATTTTAGTATTAATAATTAAAAAATTTTGATACCGTTTTTTATGATATAAAATGGCCAAGGCTTCAATTAAAAAAAATGAAAATGGAATTTCATTAGAGTGAAATGACATTGACGAATATAGAATAGACAAATTAACAATCAAATTTTTAAGATAATATAACGTCCATACCTTGATTCAAATATAATTAAGGATCAAGGGAAACAATTCACTCACAAGTCACAAACATTAATTAAACATCGGGTTATCCACGAAATAATTAAAAATTAATTATATATTAATTCCTTGATAGTTGGTGCATTTTAGGAAAAGTGTCATTCATCCGGCAAACATTCTTAATCTCTTAAAGTTGTATTCGAGATTGTCGTGTGTATTTTACAAATAGATTTTGAATTTTTGAATTTAATTAATTAAAATTTTTTAATTTTTTACAAATTGATTTTTTAAAAAAATACTTATTTATCTACTTTTATTTAAAAACAGTTTTTAAAAATTAAAAATACAAATTTTTTTTTTTTTAAAAAAATTCTTTTTCTAAATGAAAGTGTCAAAAAGACATTTAATCTGCTTTTCATGATAATTTTTTTTTTTTTTTGCAAATTACCTTGGTTTCATATATGCATCTTGATTCGTTAACCAATTTATAAAAAATTATGAACAGAGAAACAAAATAAGAAAATATAAAAATTTTCTTTAATTTTGTCATCTTATATCGCCGAAAAAAGTTCTCTTTCTCCTTAAAGAGACTATCAGTGTAAGGTGGAGAGCAGCAGTCGCTGCATGCAGAGCTTTTACCAATTTGTCAGCAGTTCCATTAAAGAATCACAGCGACTTTCACGGACCCATGCCAGAGAGATTGACACAGAAGAAGCTCAGGGAAGCAGAAGAGAGAAAGAGAGAAAGAGAGCAAGATATTTCTTTTTTTTTTTTTTTTTTTTTCCTTTTATAGCTTCATTTGATTTTTCTTTTCAGCGTTGGGATAACTTTTAATAAAAAAAGAAAGCAACTTTGCAAAACCTGAGGCATTTGATGCGATAATAGCCTTAACCATTGTTTCTTTTCTTCTTTTAATCTCTAGTTCACGGTCTCTCTGTTTTTGGTGTTCTGCTTCTTCTATGGCGACTAGTTCTGCTAAACAGGATGATAAAGCTTCTTCTCCAGGGTTTGCGTGTGTTCTCATTCACCCTCTCTTTTTTGGGTATGTCCATTTTTTAACGTTCAATCATTTTTCATTATTATTTTGGTGTTTCTGCTGTAATTTTTTCCTTTTTGACATATATAATGATTTCATAGAAATGCTTCCTTAGCACATTGTTTGCATACATGGGAATATCTCTGTTTCCTTTGTACCGGATTTTGTCATAGTTTGGGATGAACATTTTTCAGTTTTTTTTTCTCTTTTTCTCTTCTATGTTTAATTTTTTCATTTTTTCTTTTCGGGTTCAGAGGTTAAGATCATAAACACAGACAAACATTCAAGAGATAGCATAAAAGTTGGACTTTTTTTTTTGAAAAAAGAAAGGCAGAAAAAGAAGAAGAAGATTTTCCTTGTATGTTTTTCATTTTGGTGTCTTGTTTAGTTTTTTCTGAAACCCTGTAATGGTATTCTATTATTGGTTTGGTCTAGATTGAACGTATGGAGTAGTTTCAGATTGTCTATTCATTTAAATAACTAAAAATTTTCAGAAAAAAAAAATGAATAAACCAAAAATAGATTCCAACAGAATCTCATTCTGCTCTCTTGTTCTTTATGTTTCCTGTTTGTGCCTGATTTTGAGAATTTTGACTTGAAATTGTAGGCGATATATTTTCAAAACTTTTTCTTGTTGTTTGACGGAGATGATTTGATGTTTCTTATAATTCTGAATGTTACGTTAATTCTATTTTTATACAAGTTTTAGTTCCTGAGTTAGTTCCATCTTTGCTGTAACTCCAATGGTGAGGCAATTGCAATAGATTGCTAATTGTTTAAAGAAGCCCAATTCTGTTAAAAGTTAAAACAACCCTGAATGTAATTATAGATTTATCAGCATTGAAAACATCCTACATCTAATTCAAAATTGCTGCCTCTTGCTGATTCAGGAAGGTGGAAAAGGATTCTTGCTTGTTATCAGAAAAAAATCAACAAGCAATGACTCTTCCCAAACTTAAGAAATTCAGCAAAATGCTTTCTTTCTCTGCATCTTCCCAAGGTATTTTATGTTATGAATCTTTTAGGCATCACATCTTTGTCTAAACCTGATTAGTTTGAATGTTTTCATGTTTTCTAGATTTGACGGAAAATGAGAGGCTAGACAGATCATCTCCAACAGGAGTTATAGAAGCTAGCATAAATTGCTTTGAATCTGGTTCAGCCTCTCCTGAAGAAGAATCTTTAGTTGAGAGCTCAAATTCAAGGGCACATTCTAACTGGTCTAGATTTTTCAAATTATTGAAACGAAGATCGCTAAAGCGCTTGTCCTCTTACACTCCTCTTCCAAACATAGTATCAAGAAAAAGCAAGAGCACAAGAGAGAATCCGGAGCTGAGAGATTTATTTAAGTTCAAGTCTTCATTAGAGAACTACTCGATTGATGAGCTTGAATTTGCTTCCAACAACTTTAGCTCTGGTTGGTAATTCTTTTTAGGCATTTTATACTTACAACTTACCTACTGTTTTCTTTCTTGCTAATAAAGCGAGAGTGTTTTATGGAACATTGAACATAGAATATGATTTTCTTGTAGAAAACATAATTGGGAAGGGTGGTTTTGCTGAGGTTTACAAGGGGGTTTTACAAAATGGAAAGCTCGTTGCTATAAAGCGGCTGATTAAGGGAACGGCTGATGAAAAGACAGCAATCTTTCTATCTGAGCTTGGCATTATGGCCCATGTTGATCATCCCAATACTGCTAAGTTGCTTGGGTGTGGCATTGATGGAGGGATGCACCTTGTTTTTGAATTGTCTCGTTTGGGGAGTTTAGGATCTGTTCTTCATGGTTTGTTCCTGATTTCAGATACTTCTCGACTTGAATTATAATTGCCTTTTAATTTTGCTTAGTTGATTGTTGCTTAATTATATTTTCAGGTTCATCAGGAGTAAAACTTGATTGGAGTAAAAGATACAAGATTGCTCTTGGGATAGCAGAAGGACTGCTGTATCTTCATGAGAATTGTCAAAGGCGAATCATCCATAGG
>CATIWF010082459.1:0-13326 GCA_949630135.1 Balakata baccata | reverse complement strand
AGGCCCTCATATCAGAGGAGTATTAAGAACATAGATGAAAAATTAATTCTCACCTTCACGGAAATTAGTCTTGAACCTGCGGGGAACATGACGAAGGTATCTCATCCTGCCAGTTCCAGTAGTCTTTCTGCGGATCGCCTTCACACTCCAGTTATCTGGAAAAAATTTTTTTTTTTAAATCACACATTTTCAGTAAGTGCTCTGATCTACGAAATAGAGTAAAGAAAAATCGGAAAGCACACAAAAATTTTTAATCACCAACTACTAAACGGATGAACGAACAAACGATGATCTATGAAGACAGTAACACTGATCTCAGAATCTAAGCATAATCTTATTATCTATTCACCAAATTATCCACAAAACAAAATCAAGCAGCCAAAAAAAAATCTTGTTCCGCCAAGTCATAAGCTATAGCAATTACATTTTCTGATGCGGCTGGCAGGATATCCACAAGCACCGCAACGACTCTTCTGGAGATGGAAGCTCCGGCGACCGCATCGGACGCAAAGAGTGTGAGTCTTGTTTCTCCTCTTACCAAAGCTTCCTGTACCTTTCCCCTAATAAGCAAAATATACACACATAATCACCGATCAAAAAACAGCCATTTTGCAATTACATGCATATACAAGTAGGATATGAGAGACACAGCTCACCATTTCTTCTCTACCTGCAGCTGCTACCTGACAATTTGAGGGTGAGCGGAGAAAAACCTCGCAGCGTTAGAGGTTGAAGTATTTATATATACTGAGAGTGAGAGGATGTTAGGGTTTTCTTAATGGACTACTACGTTTGGGCTGCCATGAATCTCTGTTATGGGCCATTAAGTTTTGAATATGTGGCCCTCAGTTTTTCATTTAGGCCCACTTCAATTTGCCCATAACTTGGGCCCATGACTTGCTTAATATATATATATATATATTTTTAAAATTACACATAATGTCACTTTTTTAATACTAATTACTATAATATATCTAATAAATTTAATTAACTAAAATTTCCATTATACCTCTAATATTAAAATAAATAAATAAATTTCAACCCTAAAAACATGGCTACCCGCAATTTGTATAACAAACTTTATAAACCTTAAAAAGGAATTTTAATCTGAGCAAATGGCACTAAATATCCGATTTTTTAGATAAAAATTCCATTTTCAACGTCAGTTTTTTTTCTAAACAAAACAATTGTGTATTTCTCTTTATGTTTTTCCCTTTTGTTTTCAAGTTTTGTACCCAGACAATTGATCTTCCTATTTTTTCGTTCTCTATCTTTATCAGATAACTTCCATTGATTTTGCTATTTTCTTTGCATTATTAATTCAAAATCTCTATTTATTTTCTTTCCATTATCAATTTATTTTCTTTCCATTATTGATTCAAATTCTATTAATCCACGAACGGCTATATACGCTTGCCTATGCAGTAAGACCTCTGTTTTTTATTATTTTCCCTCCTTTCCTTGATAAATTAAAGGAAGAATATCTTCTTGGTTCGATTAACAACAAACCATTTGCTTAACTGATAGGGTTCTTTTTCTCTCACAAATAAACAAAACTCATTGCATTGGAGAACTTAGGAGGCCTAGATTTCACCTTTTTCAATCATCACCAAATGAGAGTATTATATAGATGTCTTATGTTGTTCATACTTGTATACATATTGTTAAAGAATAGTTATAGTGTTACAAAATTTGAGTTCATCATTAAAAATAAACTAAATTTGTGTAGAATTTCATATTATATAATATCAATATAACCTTATATAACAAATATATAATTTGGTTTGTATGGTAAAAACAAATTGACATGAATTCGTATAATATATCATCAATATAACTTTAGATAATCTATAAATAACATTCAAATGGTGTCGCTATTATTTGGCGATTAAATATTCACTTCACTAAGACACGATGCACCCACTTGCATTTTCACGCTTTTACAGCTTTACAAATTGTAATACTACAATTATTATGATAATACTAATTATGTATAAAAATCGAAAATCCCATAAATTATCCTTTCATATTTTTTTTACTCACGTGTTATATGTAATTATAAATTAATTTTATCTTACATGATCATAATATATATTTTCAACTAACATTCATATATTATTTTATTTATTTTAATTCAAATTAGAAAGATTATAATTTAGAGATTAATCCGTGGTTAAATTCAGTTTATATTTACTAGTCTCTATATATAATTTCTATAATTAAAATTTTTTAATAAATTTTAAGTAATTATAATAACTCTTATTATTATTATTATTATATTAAATTAAATTGCATTACATATAATGATGGTATCAAATATAGAAACGTAGCATGTACTATTTAACTAATGTGTGCACCTATAAAATGCATTTTTTGTACAAATATGAATTATAGGTACAAAGCTGAATATTCAAAATTAATTTTACAACAATACTTTGAGCAGTTATAACATTGTTAGACGTAAGTTATATGTATGCTATATTTTAATTATATGTAGATTATATGTACAACAATTCTGTCCCACTAATCAGAAAATTCCCTGGGTTATGAGGAGTCCAAAAATACAAGTTTCATGATTTGAAAGTGCCCAAAAACATCCATATGTACAAAATTATGCAGCATCTTCGATGAAAGAATTGTTCAGCAACAACCCTCAAATGGTGGTTTATAAAACTCAAACTATTCGGCCAAAGGTGTTTCGACAAAAAGGGAGAAATTAACAGATTGAAGAATCCTTATACAATCAAATCTCTCTCCTTCTATCTCTCTTTGAATTCTAGCTTTTGAGAGAAGTCATCTCCTCATCAGCGGCACAATTTGGTGGAGCAGTCACTTCTACTCAGCTTGCCAATCCTTTGGAAAGTAAAGGAAACAGCTAGTGGTAGTGTGATAGCGTATTTGGTTTTCGTTTACCAAGGGGCGATTCACCATCCGAAACAATTTTGATAATACCATACAACTTTTCCTTCTTTCACTGCATAAAAACTAAACAATAGAAAAGGAAAATGAACAAAATCGATAAAAAATAAAAAACAAAATAAAGAGTTCTGTAGCCGTAGACTGAGTGAATTATACCGACAATACTCTAACTATTTAACTCGTAACAACTCAGTACCTAAAATATTATTTATAATAGAAAATCGCTTAAATTTTAATTTTATAACATAAAAATATCTATAATCTAAATTCCTTAAAACCAAAACGGAATGTTATCGTGAACTTTCTATATCAATAAAAATTTTCCTCATATAAATATTACGTGTACAAAATGGGTCTTAAAAAAAATTCATTATTTAACAAAAATATTTGATTATATTTAGTTTGACAGAGTGCGGGAACATGATGAGAAAAATGTGTAAATTTGTGAAACTCAATTTGTACACATGACATTTGTACGTTGAACATTATTTTTCTGATGTGAAAAGTTCACTTCAGCATTCCGTTAAATAGTTTAATAAATTTTGATTGTAAACACTTTTATTTTACAAAATTAAAGTTTAAGAGATTTTTTATTATAAATAATAATTTAGGTGATGAATTGTTATGAATTGAATAATTGAAGTACCGTTGGTATAATTTACCACCACAATTAACTGTTCACACCCACCAGACGAAACCCTTTTGACATCTTTCCATCAATTTTTTAATGCATCCTATGAGATGTTACTTTAATAAAAAAAAGTATATATTTAAAATATGTGAAATATATATTTAAGATATTTGAAATATATTCAATACATGCGAGATATACATTTTGAAATATATTTAATATATGTGAGATATATATTTTAATATATACATTTAGAGTATATTTTAATATATTTTAAATATGCATTAAATATACGAAACCTATATGGATAATATATGATAAACATATACTGAGTGATTACATAAAGAAAAAAATAAAAATTATGTTTTATTACTAGAGTATATATTTAGTATATAAACATTATATAATTATTTACTAATAAAAAATATTTTATTAATAAAGTATATATTTAGTATTTATTATTGAATCATTAATTCTCTTCCAGAATTGTAGTTATTAGTATAAATTTTTAAACTTGCAAAACAGCTAGGGCATTTAGAAAATTAATTTTTAAACTTAATCCCAATATAGCAAATGTTTCTTTGGGAGTTAGAACAATAAATGAAAAGAAAAAGTGGAGCATCCAAAACGACAACAAATTTGGAAATTTCTGTTAACATACGACGCCCTGCGAAAACGGTAGTTTGGACAGTAGTTTTGTTCGTATGGTTTTGAACTGTATGAATGACCTGTTTTAAAGAAAGACGTATGGAAATAAACTGATGGGAAAAAGGCGTTTTCTAATTTAATTTTCTCAAATGGTTCGTGTAGATTGTTGTATGTTCAGCGATTAGGCCCAAAGTGTTTCCATATGCCTTCGGAAATTTGCAAGCCCATCACTGGTCCTAATTTGTTGGTCCAATCTAATCCCCATTTTCTATTTTGGGGGAAAAATTCTTTAACAAATTTATAAATTAATTCAAATTATATATATTATAGTTAGACATAAACTTGGTGTGAGCATGAAAAAAAATGAAAAAGCTTTTGATTTCTTACTGTTTACAATGGAAGGGTTATTCTATTACATATTAAACGTAAGTTTAATTAGTAACAAGAGCGGATCTCTTATGTTGAGATTTCACTGTATAAAATTTTTGAATTCGCCACTGGTTAACAATACTCACATTTTGTTGAAATTATTCTTAAGTTAGAGAGTCATATTGATAGCTAAGTGAAGGGATTTTCTTGCTCTTTAAAGAGATCCGGTTATGGATTTATGGCAATGTGAATTTGGACTAATTAAAGTTTTGACAAATGATGTATAATAGCCATAAAATTAAGCAAAACATGTGTTTGTTGTTGTTTAGCAGTCACCAACTCCTTTGGAGATTTTAGTGGCATCATGTCTTGCGCATAATAATTGGTCGAGTATGACATTCATGCTTGTCTATATGCCATTTTAGTGGAAAATTTTGAGTACTCATTTAAGAAAAAAATTGACAAGGCAATAACAAACCAAACAAGAAAACATCAAGTAAATCAAATGAAGGAGAAAATGGTAGAAGAAGAGCATGCATGTCTTACTCAAATAAAGCCAATCAAATGGAGAAAGGAAATGAAGAAAAGTATATGCTGACTTCCCCACTTGAAATGAGCTAAGAAAAAATCCGATTTTATGCAATACATGTTTAGCAATATAGAGAAAGAAATTCAAGTGTTGTTGTGGCTCGGTTAGCAATATATGTTGAGTTTGTTGTGAAGTGCTCCTAAATTTAAACCCCACTAAATACATATTCAAAGAGGGGATCAACTATAACTAAATTTCAAATAACATTAGTCTCAAATGGATTAGTATTATATAATTTATAAAAATATATATATAGAGAGAGAGAAAGAAGTTGAATTCAAAAGCTATATATAAAAGAAATTTCCTTGTCTAGTACTACTTACCCAAGATTCTAAAAGTGGGAAAGTGCTAAAGTGGGTTAAATGAGTTGAAAGCTTTCCTCTCACAAGTCTCAATTCCACGTTACACAAAGGGGTTACTTTTATATATGTGCAACAGCTATCTATCCCACAAAGATAGAAAAAGAAAGAAACTAAATGGGAAAAATCAGTGTAGAAAGAGACAGAAGAAGCAGAAAGACGAAGAAGAAGAAGTAGAGGGGTCGGGCTTTTAAAGAGATGGAGAAAAATCCCCTTTAAATGATGGAAAAGTACTGTACATATCAATGGAAGGTGTCAAATAAGGAACATTTTTCACAATATGAATTTGAAGAAGAAGAAGAAAATAAAGGAGATCATGAGCGTGTTAGTGGCGGTCCCAATTGATTTCGAGGGAGAGAATGAGAGAGTTGCAGCTCGTACGTGTACACTATACATACCAATTAGGCTTTAATTATACCTTAATTGCTAGCCTGCTGAGGGCGACAATATGGTTTTATTTATCCAGCTTATGAGGATGATGAGTCTGTCTTTCTCATCAATGTGCATGCGCTTCCTTGTGATATATATATATATATATATATTAATTTAATTTTTTCATGTACTTGATTACATCACCTGTTTATATCAAAATTATAAAATCTGACTTAATATTTTCACTTATAAGATCAGTGGAAGGTATTAATTTCTGATATCTTTACCATTGACTAATATTAATGGAAATTCAATACATTAATAAAGATATAATTATCCCCATTATGAAATTCTAGGAGTCTACTGATCTGCTAATAAATAAAAAAAGAAAAATTCTATTTATCATAACACTTTTTATCATAATTTGTTCAAATTAATATAAAATATTTGTATTCAATCTATTCATTTACTTGTTTTATTCAATTTATATTAAAAGTATAAATATTTTATGCTAATTAGATTAAGTTAAGACAAAAAGTATTGAAATAGATAATGTAACGGCGCATTTCATTAATTCCAAGGGCCTATTCACATTTCTTCCATTTGTTTTCTTTTGTTGTGTTTGAGTATACTAAATGGGTTTGTAATTTTTTTTATATAAAAAATATTATTTATCCTATTAGTTTTTGTCCTCACTTGTCCTAATTAACTAATATAAATTATTTGTAATTTTAATATAAATTGAATAAAACAATTGAATAAGTGAATTGAGTACAAATATTAACAAATTGAGACAAAATATTTTTCTCCATATATACACGTAATGTAAAAGCAAATGCAATTAATATAGGAAAAAGTATGAAAAATCTCCATCTGGTTTTATTGTTCAACAATTTTAATTATAAATTATTATTTTTATATAAAAAGAGTTTAGTGGTTCGCAATATTATTAGTAAATTTAACAGTGTTAAAAAAAACTGAGATGACATAAGAGATAGATTTCTAAAATATACCATGAATTATTTTTATTTTTCTCTCTGAACTTCTAATGACAATTGCGTTCTTTCTGAGTTGCTCAACCTCCCATCTATTCTCGTCGGTTCATTTCTGCCTCTCCATAAAATGTTGGTCATTCGATTTTAGAGATAATTTTGGTAGTTATAGCTATTTGTGGAGATGATTTCAATTCTTAATTTAATTTTTGTTATGTTATCTCAACTTTTTTCATGTCGTAATGTACAAAACTTAAATTTACAAACGGTATAAATTACAAAACTATTTTTATAAAAGAAAATTTACTTAAAATTGCTAAATGATAAAATCACATGAAAGTTAATTTACACTTTCTCCATTAATATAAGTTGAGAGACATTCTCAGGGGGGAGGGGGGATAATCATCATTAGATCCAAACCAATCATCAAAGTAGCACTGTCCAATAATAACTCCTCACCATCTGATCTGATAATGACCTTTCCCCATTCAATTTTATAGCCTGCAATTGGTCCACATATTGGAGAGGGGAAATTAAGTTGTACATCTCAATACCGTTAGAAATATTCAATGTGTATATTAATTAATTTTTTTGTTAATTTTTTTTTGGACCACTAATAATAATCGGCTTTTGTTAAAAAAACAAAACAAATTAAAATAAAGGGTTTTCGTTTTTTAAATTTTAAAATTGTTTGGTATATATATATATATATATAAGTGGCCTTGTGCAGCATGTGTATATACTTAAGAGGTTGGGAAAAATGTCTATCATTGCTTGCACCTTTGCAATTAAGGACCGCTCTTGTAAGATTAAATTAAGGCTAGCTAGCTATTAATTCTGCATTTGCTTGTGTGGAATTATGCTTTTTTGAGTAATTGATCTACCAAATCACATGAAATTGGTATAAGTTGCTTCCAATGAAAACCTCATTCAATGTTTTTCTTTTTCCTTTTTGATCATTTCCTTTTATGATATTCTTGAAAGTTCCTATTTATTCCTAAGTTTTTAATCATTATACAAATAGGAATTAATTATTGAGTATCCTCGAATAACTTAAATTTTATGTTTTTTTATCAAATATATATTGAGAGAGAGGAGAGGGTGAGATTCGAATTTGGATTATTTGAAAGACTCTAAAAATCTTAGATCAATAATTAGGTCGCAAGTGATTCTCAAATTTTAGTATTAAGTAATCTAATTTTGCTTATTTTTCTTACAAGTTTTCATTTTAATTTTAAAGTGTATTTTGTTTTCGTGTATCTCATTTATATAGCTAGTAATTAAACATTGGACTCTGCCTTCTTTTAATTAGTATAAATTTTCATTTTAGTTTAAATTTTTAGTCAAGGGACCCAAATTTTTTTTTTTTTTTACCAAAACCTAATTCCGCAAATCATTCAATTTGAAAAAGATCTAAAAGTACAAGCATAATAACGATTTGATCTAAAATTGATTTACCTGAAAAGCTGAATCCATCCAATTTGATTGGTTTGACAAATCTAAGGTACACATAAGAAGAAAATCAAATACATATCTTCCCTTTTTCAATATCAACCATAAATTTGGTTGACAAGTTGGGCATTAAGGTTAAAGAAGCTCAATTAGTAGGGAGGCAGGTGTTTGTGGACTCTTTACAGCTTTAGTATCAATGGGTCCTAACAAAAAAAAAAATCAAATAAGTGATAAAAGGAGAAAAAAAAAAAGAAAAGAAAAGCATTTTATTCTCTTTCAAGAAATATTAAGGATATTCTTTTTTTTTTTTCAAAAATTCTGCAACATCTACTTTTTAATTGGTTGATAAGAAAAAAAATTATTTTAAAAAATTTCTTTCGTCTTACCAACTAATTAAGAGATAAGTGTTGGAAAATGTATAAAAAAAAAAAAAGACTATCCTCGGTATTCCTTATATGTTTCCATATAGGTAGTTGTCTAGTCATTGGGTTTTTTTTCTTTTTCTTTTGTTAGGTTTCTTGAATTATAATTATATAAGGAAAGAAAGTAACTCAGAAGAGATGAAAAGAAAGGACAGTTGATGGTAATAAAGGAAAGAAGGGACCCAATCCAGATGTCCATTTGGATCTCATGGGCCATGCAACTCCATTTGCAACCTTTCTTGCTTGCCTTTAAGTAGAGCAGCAGCAGAAGAAGAGGGGGCAAAAATCTTTTATTTTTAAATTATTTTTTCTTTTTTTTTTATGTTGATTTTTTCTTTTTATTTTTTCCCTCTCTCTCTCATGATTGTAGGATTGTGAAGTCCTTATTATCATAAGCCAAGAAATCCTCATATCAACCCTTCTGCGGTCGGAATAAACCCTACCACCAACATTCTTAAAAACCCTAACTAACCCTCCTTCCTTGTAATTATGTTACTGGCGGTATATTTATGGCATAAATTTTGTGTTGTCCCTCTAATTTGTTCGTTTTTTTTAATTACCCATTTGACCGGTTTTTATTATATTTGTCAACTGAATATTATTTCTGAATCATATTACTATTTCTAAAATTTTAAAAATAACGTATCATATAATAATTTGCTGATATAACATTAATTTCTTTCCATCATATATACGTATGCATGATCATGCATCCAAATATCAGCCTATACATTGAAATTACATAATATTAATACTATATCAGTAATTTATCATAAGTTCTAATAATAATAATAATCTGTCCCTCTGCAATTGTCTAAATTTGTTATTTTATATTTTAATTTTTTTTTGTTTACTTTGCCATCTGTAATTAATTTTTGATATATATTACTTTCTGTAAAAGTTGTAAAAAGGTACATGCAGCCCACTAATGTTGATGTGCATGTCAGTTGATATGACACAATTGATAAATTTAAATATTTTTCTCTTATCATATCAACATTAGGGGCCATATACATATTTTTACAAATTTAATATGGGGTAATATAGAGCAAAAATCAATTATATGTGACAAAATGGACAAAAAAAGTGGGGACAAAATGACAAATTTTCACAATTGTGAGGCTAGATATGCCTACTACTACTAATAATAATTCAATGCATTTTGGTAGTCAAATATATCTTAGCTTCAAAAATTTTGATGGAATGATATGCTACTATGATAAATAAATAAAAAATAAAATAATTTTGTTATCAATTACAAAAATGTTAGCTTTAATATTTTCATTTTAGAATGGATTGTTCTATTTTATAATATTTTGTTCTATTTTATATATAGAAAAGTACTAGTTATATTCTTTTTTATATGAAAAATGGAAAAGAAACTTTGCATTTTTTTTTTTTATCTTGCGAGTATATGTTCGGTTCAGCAGTAGCAGTTACCTGTTAGCAATTAGTGATATCAATCAATTATCAGCAATCAGCGATGGTGGCCAACTGTAGCTATCAAAATTCATAATTGGTTTTAAGTATTTGATAATTCTGCAATTACAATTAATTAAGGGAAATTTAGACATGTGAAAAGGTTTTTTATATTATACCGGCAAAAATTCCGTTTTTTACATTTTTATTTTTACCAATTTTTATTTTTTTAAAATATTATATTTTAATGTATATTTAACATATTTTTCATTTAATTAAGATAGCAAATAATCATTTTTCACATTTTAAATAGAGATTAATAATTTCATTAACTTGCATAACTACTATTAATCTTTATGTATACATTTATTTATTTTTAATCATTGCTTAATTAACTTAATTAGTAAAAAAATATGTAAAATTGAATTTAATTAACTTAATTATTAAAGTAAACATTGACAAACTTTAATTACAAAAAAAATGTAAACTTGTATTTAATTAAATTAATTAAGGTTATTTACTTTGGCAAAATTTGGATAGATTTTTGGTAATTTTTAGTTGAGATATTGACTTGATATTGAATAAATCTTAGATAAATATTGAGTAAATATTAGATAAATTTTAAGTAAATCTTACATAATTTCAACTTTGATAAATTTTCTTATAAATATTGGATAAATCTAAGATATAATTTGAATAAACCTTAAATAAATTTTATGTAACTTTAATTTTCATTAATTTTATGGTAAACCTTAGATAAATCTAGTAAACTTTGAATAAATATTAGGTAAATTTTGAGTACATTTTATATAACTTCAATTTTCATTAATTTTGTGGTAAATTTTAAGTAAATATCGGGTAAACATTGTAATAAGTCTTAGATAAACCTTTTGTAACTTTAATTTTCATTAATTTTTTGGTAAATGTAGGGTAATTCTTAGGTAAACATTGGGTAAATCTTGAGTAAATCTTATGTAACTTCAACTTTCATTTATTTTCTTGTAAACATTTGATATAACTTGAGTAAATTTTAAGTGAATATTTGATAAATCTTGTGTAACTTCAACTTTTATTAATTTTCTTGTAAACATTTAATATAACTTAAGTAAATATTGAGTAAATCTTTGATAAATCTTTTGTAAATTTAATTTTTATTAATTTTATAATAAATCTTTGGTAAAGTTTGAATAAATCTTAGGCCAATTTTGAGTGATTATTTAGTAAATCTTAGTAAATAATGAGTAAATCTTGTGTAATTTCAACTTTCATTAATTTATTGGTAAATCTTAAGTAAACATCGGATAAATTTTGGGATAAGTCTTCGATAAACCTTTTATAACTTTAATTTTCATTAATTTTTTGGTAAATGTTGGATAAATCTCCAGAAAATTTTGGGTAAATATCGGGTAAATCTTAAGTAATTCTTGGGTAAATATTGATAAATATTGAGTAAATCTTATGTAACTTCAATTTTTATTAATTTTTTTTTGTAAATATTGGGTATAACTTGAATAAATTTTAAATAAATATTTGATAAACCTTATGTAATTTCAACTTTTATGAATTTTCTTATAAATATTTGATATAACTTAAGTAAATATTGAGTAAATATTTGATAAATTTTTTTTAAATTCAATTTTTATTAATTTTGTAGTAAATTTTGGATAAACTTTATAAATTCAATTTTTATTAATTTTGTAGTAAATTTTGGATAAACTTTATACCAATTTTGAGTAATTCCTTAGTAAGTCTTGGTAATTCAACTTTTATTAATTTTCTTGTAAACATTTAATATAACTTAAGTAAATATTAAGTAAATCTTTGATAAATCTTTTGTAAATTTAATTTTCATTAATTTTATAGTAAATCTTTGGTAAAGTTTGAATAAATCTTATGCCAATTTTGAGTGATTATTTGGTAAACCTTAGTAAATAATGAGTAAATCTTGTGTAATTTCAACTTTCATTAATTTATTGGTAAATCTTAAGTAAACATCGGATAAATTTTGGGATAAGTCTTCGATAAACCTTTTGTAACTTTAATTTTTATTAATTTTTTGGTAAATATTGGATAAATCTCCAGTAAATTTTGGGTAAATATCGGGTAAACCTTAAGTAATTCTTGGGTAAATATTGATAAATATTGAGTAAATCTTATGTAACTTCAATTTTTATTAATTTTTTTTGTAAATATTGGGTATAACTTAAATAAATTTTAAATAAATATTTGATAAACCTTATATAACTTCAATTTTTATGAATTTTCTTATAAATATTTGATATAACTTAAGTAAATATTGAGTAAATATTTGATAAATCTTTTTTAAATTCAATTTTTATTAATTTTGTAGTAAATTTTGGATAAACTTTATACCAATTTTGAGTAATTCTTTAGTAAGTCTTGGTAAATATTGAGTAAATCTTATATAATTTCAACTTTTATTAATTTTTTAGTAAAAATTAGGTAAATTCTGAGTATAAGTTGAATAAATTTTAAGTAAATTTTTTATAAAACTTTTGTAACTTCAATTTTATTATTTTGTTGGTAAACCTTAATTTACAATATTTTTGAAAAAAATTTTGAGCGTTATTTTTGTAAATGTTTACCCGCTTTTGTCTATTTTTGTAAAATTTTCATTAATTAATGTGATACATATACCGACTTTTTATATGTTTATATATAATACATTTTATAAAAAATATAAAAATAATTAACTAAACATAAAATATAATCTTTTTAATTAATAAAAATTATTACAAATTGATATAGATATGGAAAAAAATTGATATAATTTCTAAAGCTAACCGTCAGAATTTTTAAATGATATTTTGTTTACTTTTATTTAATAAAAAATCTAAACTAACTAAACAATTAATTCAAATTTTAATTTATTAAATCGTCAAAAAGTGAATGTAAAAATTGAATTAAACCGACACGTAATCAAGTCAAGATACCACTAATAGTTTAACCATTAATATCCCGTTAAAAAAAAAGGAAAATAAAAAAATGGAAACAAAAAAGGACTGCCATATCTCTGTCTAGTCTGGAAATTCTAACAAAAGACATGAGATTTTGACAAATCAAGAACAACTTGTGAATTAAAATCCAAGATTTATTGTTATTCATTTTACTTTCTGGCAGCATAGATGAACAA
>CATIWF010082458.1:0-16897 GCA_949630135.1 Balakata baccata | reverse complement strand
CACATAATAACAAATCGAAACCTAACAGCCCTTAAAAAACCTTCGCACAGCAGTTATGACTAGACATACAAAATCATGACTAAATATGTGCTTCATGCAAAGTTAAAATTTGAAAGGCAATAAAAGGATTGAAAAATAATGACATCAAATCTAAATCTAATAATGCACCTATCTTTTTTTATGCTTTTTAATTTTTTTTCTTTAAAATGGAATATTTATATGGTAAGTTAATTATATGTATAAGTTGGGACATTTCCCCTCATTCACGGAGTCGAATTCGCCTGCCTTCCCTCCCTCTGTTTTTCCTTCTGACATTAATGATGTTTCTCCTGGGCCCAACTATGCTTTCTTTTCTTAGATGTCTTATCCATAATTCAGGAGGGTGGATAGATTGATCAGAAAATTAGAAATTTTGAATTTGGATATACAATTATTTTAAATTTTTTATAGAAATATTTTATTATTCTTTAAAATTTTATCATAAAATTAATCTTAATCAATTGAAATATGAACCGGCAACACCTATGATTTCGTTAAAGAATTTTTTTTTTCTTTTTCCCTCTGTTTTGGCTAGTGCCTAATGCAATATAAATTCTCTTTATTCTTTTAATGCTTTTTTTTTATTCTAATTATTTAAAATCTGTAAAAGAAATGTTCAGCCCGTGTACTTGTTTATTTTTATCATTTTATTTCTTTTGATTAGTTTTTGGTTTAAGTGACCTTTTATATATTTTTTTTTTCACTCTATTTCTTCAAAATTCAAATTTTTTTTATTTTTTTGGCATACTACGTCCTTATATAATGGTTAAAAATGTCATATTTTTTGAATTTCAAAGAGTAAAGTGGATAAAAACAAAATACAAGAAATAATTTAGATAAAAAACAGACTACGGGGACAAAATGATAAAAAGAACAATTATAAGAGACTCCAAATGTCGTATTCTTTTTAAATTTCATTTAAATTTGGTAAAAGCTTTATATATATAGAGAGAGAGAGAGAGAGATGATTTACAGTTAAAATGATCAGTAGATTAAGAATTCTGGCCCGATGAAATGGACGAGGTTAATTATCTATTTATTTTTGAAGAAAGTAGATTAATTTTCTTTATAAAACAATTAGAAATCAATCAAATCATTAACATATATTATGTATGAAAAAAATATTTGTTATTTTTTTTTTTATGTAAGATTGAATTGATTCGTTAATTTATACCAACTGCAGCAGTATAGGCGTGGAAATGTATAAGAATAATTAAATAGTTTTATTAAATAAGGAGTATTATGTTCCACAATTCTGTCCATATATACCGTTGGAGACTTGGAGTCAATTGCGCCGATGAGTCCGTGAATCTGCCTTTTTACATTTTCTTTTTTTTTTTTTTGAAATGATTTGCCCACATTTAATTGGTCCGTATTATCTGTTTGCCTTAAAGTAAATACCAACTCAAGGATTCTTTGACTGCAACACCCACCCCCCAAAAAAAAGGAATTGTATTCTGTTATTTTACTGTTCCATCATCAACTTCTGAACGTTCACTTTATTCTCATTTCTTCATTGAGAAATATTAAAATGCCTTATCCTTCAAATTATACATTCTTCCACTTTTAATGTTATAAGATTCGCTATTCATATGAGAAAAATAGAGATAAACATTATTCAAAAATGAGGAAGATGAGAAATTTTTAGAACTATATTTGAATTGAGAGATTTTAAAAGAGAAATTTTGAACAATCTATTGATTTAGATTAAATTCATCGTTTAACTACTTAAAAAAAATCAAAATTCACGGATTTTACAAAATCATTCGTCCATGCAGTAACTATGGTAATTCTCATAATTCTTTTAACATTTTTTTTTCCTTTTATCAATGGTCACCAGCCATGCATGTATTATTAATAAGATTCAAAAAAGGCCTGGAAGTTTCCAATTTGCATCAGATCCTTCCACAAGTTAATAATATAGTCTTAACTCTGGAAAAAAGCACATCCATTTCCACAGTATTGAGAACTTGAAGAACTGAAAACGCATTCAAAGCCAGAAAATAAGCAAAGAAAAAATTCCAAAGAAGAGGAGAAGTTGAAAAGAAAAAAAAAAAAAAAAGCGGTTAAAGGGACCCATTTGTATGGTAAAAAGATAAAAGGAAAAAAAGAAAAAAGAAAAGAGCACGCTTCACATCAGTAGTGGAGAAAATGGCCAAAGTGAGAAAGCTCCTAACTTCCTAACGACACAAACGGCCTACAAAAGAGTCCCTCTTCCCTCATTGATGCCATAAGATATGGGTATCAGTGTCTACTTAAATCCAATTAAATTATAACGAGTAATCATATTAGGATTTTAGATGAATTTGGACAGTAATATTAAAATATATCACGAGTTTGGACATGATACATATATACTTTTAAATATCAGCTATCAGTATATATATAATTTTTTTTATCAAAATAAACAATATTTATTTTTATTATTTTAATGTTATATTTTTACTATCTGATAAATTATTTTAATGGAAAAAATTACTATTTATTTATATAGTTTGATATAATACAATAATATTCTTTTGAAATTTGAAAACTATACTATTTATCTCCATTTTTTTTTTCATATTTGTCAAACTAAATAGTTATTCTTTTAAATTTAGAATATTTACCATTAGTAAGAAATAATATTCTCTTTTACGCAATACAATATGTCAAATATGAGGGATGTATTAGTACAATAGATCAATTTTGTAAAAAGTACTAGTGCAATATGTCAAATTTCAAGAGGTAAATAATAATTGTCTCTTTGTCATTTCATCACAATCTAACTTTTCTTTTTAATAGAAAATAAAATGGAAGGACATATTTGTATATTATAATAAAACAAATATGACAAATCGTATAATTTTCAAATTTTAGGGAATATTAATGTATTAGAGTATCCCCAACAGTTTCCCTATTTTTTTGTCTCTTACCTATATTTAAAGTGTTTTATACATCATCCAAAAACCTTTCTATATATCTTTCTCCTTAAAATTTATTTTCTCTCTCATCAGATTTAAGAGCCACAAGGAACTTTTAAGTAATATTTTGTTATTTATCTTTCCCTTTTTTGCTCTTTTTTTTTTTTTGTCTCTTACTTTCTTTTCATATTTTTATAGATAGTTCGATTATTAAAAAAAATTAAAATAGGAAGTGAAATAATGAGTATTGTTGGAATGCATTCAATTTTCAAGAAAAACTAAAATAGAGAGTAAATTTTTTTTATAATATAATAAGGAGTAAGATAGAAATCATGGTTGAAGTTGCTCTTATATCCAAACAGATGAATAAATAGTAATTTTTTATATTTTATTTTGAATGTGTTGAATTAGATCGATTTTGTGTCTTATTTTGTTTGTTTGTTTTTTGATTTTATAGTATGATAGTTTGTTGGTGTATTTTTTAATTTTTAATTATTTAGTTAGTTAGAATTTTATTTTATTTTAAATTTTTCAATGGTAAATGGATAGTTAAATGGGTTAGAGAAAATTAAACAAGTAATGTTAACCGAATTTGAAATATGTATAGATGTTGACATTATAATTTTAAATGAATTTGAAACGGATTCAGATAGAAATATATATAATCAGATTTGGATTTGAATATAATATTTTTTGCGAATATCTTATTCGTTGTCATCCCAACATTTGCTTTCTCAAATATTAAATTAATTGATAATTTTATTCATAAATCTAATTTAAATATTATTCCCAATGCTATATATATATATAAACATTCTAAAATAGAATCACAATTAATAATTACCCAAAAAAAAGTAATAAAAAAAGAGAATATTATACTACATGTTAGTGGGTGTATATTCATGAATTGTAGGTGCAAATGTATGGGAAGCAATTGATTGTATATTCCACCACTGGACAGCCGCATTCTCAAAAGCTAAAGCTAACCGCCCATTGCCACGGCCATGTTTTATAATGCTCATACTTTTAACATTCTCACCGCATGCGCAGTTTCTTGCTATAAATTTTCATTAAACACAGAGTCACAAACCCACCATATTTGCTTCATATTCTAAAATAACTATTAAAGTAAGATTCGATGACGATAATTAAGTATAAAATAATTTTAATTTTGTTTTTTTTTATATTGCATGTGAAGGAGAATATGATATTCAATTAAGGGATTCAAATGTCCGTGGTACTATCAGCATTCAACATTTAGCATCGATCCTTTAATAAAGCCAGCCCTCTAATTATTCTTTTAGAGGATGCAACACCCAACTCTAACAACAAGAAAATTAGTTAAGAAAAAGGGGGAATTGTAATTGAAAAGAAAATTCAAATTATTGATGCTAATTGTGTCGCAATGTGGTAGCCAAAGAAAGATTAGATTGGAATGGTCCATGCATATGCTTTATGTCGGAGTATAATCCACCCACATTATTATTTTTATACTGAACTATATTTTATAATTATACATGCCTTTCTATACAAGTATACACTAATACATATTTTAACCACGAATTAATAATTATAAAACTAATGGTTAATTATTAAAATAGCTCAATGGTGGAGTATTTAGCTCATAGTGTTCCCCATGTCACAAAATAAAACAAAATATTTGATCATTGTATGCAGAGTGTGGACTCGAGTGTCTGAGCTGAGAATGTTGAAGTTGAATGTCCTGAGTGGCAATTGTGTAATTTGAAGAAGCACGATGAGCATAAGAGTAATTTCATTGCAAAATTGAGCCTCTTTGAGCATATAAATACACAATTGCACATACTGCCTCATCACACGCATCAATCCCTGACCTGAGACTGAAAGCTGAAAGCCACCCTCAATAGGAAAAGAGAAGTAAGAAAATGAAAATACAAACGCAAGGGCGGCGCTTCCTCTCCCTCATCTTCACAATCTTGATCTTCCATCTCCGGCCAGACTCTGCCGCCGCTTCTCCGGAGCCTCATTCCGAAGCTAACAGCACGGATTACATTCGTACAAGCTGCGGCGCAACATTGTATCCTGAAGTGTGCTACAATTCCCTCTCCCGCTACGCCAGTGCCGTACAGAAGAACCCGGCGAGGCTGGCTCGAGTGGCCATTGGCGTCAGCCTTTCCAAAGCTCGTCGCATGGCGGCCTACGTTTCCAACCTCTCCCGTCAGGCAGACTACGGTTCCGATCCTCGTGCCGCCTCCGC
This sequence comes from Balakata baccata, assembly GCA_949630135.1. Taxonomy (NCBI): domain Eukaryota; kingdom Viridiplantae; phylum Streptophyta; class Magnoliopsida; order Malpighiales; family Euphorbiaceae; genus Balakata; species Balakata baccata. The sequence goes on along the minus strand of CATIWF010082458.1, from coordinate 11,719 downwards.
TCTCCATGATTGCTTCTCTAACTTCGGTGACGCAGTAGACGAAATCCGCGGCTCACTGAAGCAGATGAGGCAGCTCGGAGCGGTGGGATCATCGGGGGAGACATTGCGGTTCCAAATGAGCAACGTGCAGACGTGGATGAGCGCTGCGTTAACCGACGAGGACACGTGTACGGACGGCTTTGAAGACGTTACGGATGGGCCGGTGAAATCGGAGGTGTGTGATCGTGCCACGGAGGCGAAGAAGTTTACTAGTAACGCACTGGCTCTGGTTAACAGTTATGCTGCGAAAGGGATGCCTTGAATTTGTTTTTTGATTGGTAGATAAGAAAAAAAAAAAAATTTGTGAGTTTGTGTTTGCTGTACATTCGCTCTTTCTTTTGATTAGAATTTGCACTTCTTACTTCTTCTTGTTTGGTGTGGTAGAAAATTTGTTTTGCGCTTTTTTTTTTGGGTTGAAACTTGAAACAGTAATGATGTAAAACTGAGTTTAATTAGTAGATTAAACTCGGAGTTAACCTCAGTAAAAACTCAGACTGGTTATACTGATTATCAAATATTTTATTAAATAAACAGACTTTTGGCTCAGTCTCTGCTTCATAATAAAAAAAATCTAATTGCCTCTTTTAGTGGCTTTCTTCACACCATTTTCCTTTTCAATCGGATTCATTCTTAATTTTGCGTTATCATCGTCATAAGACAGATACCATTTAAGACTGGGTGTTCAAATCACACCATCGTCGAATTTTCATTCCTTTTTTTTTTTTTTTTGTGGAAAAAAGAAAGAAAGAGAAGCACCAATATTTATTAATTCTTTCTTTTTTTTTAAATCGTTCATATTTTGTACCTACCTTTATAATAATATTATAATTTTACTTTTCACCATTCATTAAAAATAAATGATAGAGTTGTACTAAAATAAATTTTGGAGACTAAATAGAGGAGTTATATGTAAAAAAGACATTTTTTCACTTATAAAATTATATTATTTTTAAAATAAAAAATGGTAATTTATAAAAAAAATGGAATAATATATGGTTTTTGCATTGAAAACTGTAGGATGAAAAGTGGATAATAATATACTAAATAAAAATGACTTATTATAAAAATTTTCAATCCGCAGTAGTTATGAATCATGATAGATGGACCCATTAACATAAAGGGCAATCATCATTCATCAGCCATGTTTTTGTTTATTTATTTATTTTTTTTGCGAAGTTACATATAATTTCAGCTTACAAGTTAAAAGAGTTAGAGACTAATTCTATTTGTGAGATATAGAATTCTAAATTAGAAGAGCAGCAAAGGATCTAAATAGTTTTAAAATAGCTGTGTATCTAATGCTAGAATTCAAGATCTTTAGTTAAATTAGAATAGTTTCGTACTAACTTATCAATGCATTCTTGGATTTGTTGGAAAATAGAAGTATTGTTAATTCAATATTCGAATAAAACGACAAGAGGAAGGTAGAATAAATATAAGACTTGTGTTCCACGTAATGTCTTTAAGACAAATTCGCTTTCTACTAACGATATTTAGAAAAATTAACATTTGTCTTTCAGGATACAATATATATTAAGTAGATGTTGAACACTCAACATCTACTTACAGCGAATTGATCATATGTAACTTTCTTTATCACTTGCACACATTGCAACACAATGATATGACTGTGTAAAATGACATGAGAGTGTGAAATTAATATTGTGTAAACACAAGGGCACGACTGTATGGAATCTACACGGGCGTGCTATACCTCTGGTTGTGTAGAACGATACGAGAGTGTCGCTTTAAATTCCAAAAATAAAAAAATATAAAAATTGAACTTGGTCTGGACCATGAAATTTCGGCCTGATATTTATGTACCATTGGCATATCCCGAGCTTGACATTCGTGTATCATTGGCCTATGACGAACCATAGATCTGCACCCAAATACGCAAAATAGAACATTCTATGCTACTTTCTTATCTATGTATGAATGCATCTTATTATATAAATACAATTCCAACTTTATATTTTAGTGATGTGGGACAACTCCCAATTTTACTATTTTCTATTTATATTTTCTTAGCAATGAACTTACTTTGAGCTTCAATTTATATTTTCACATTCTCTATTTTGAGCATATGAATATATTAATTCACAGTTCTCATGTCAAAAAATACATATATGGATCTTTCTCCCAAAATCGAGTTGTGAAATCTACCGAATTACTCTCTCAAAATGACTTATAATTACAGTGTGGAAATTTTTGTTTAATTATTGGCATGTCTGATAGTGAATTGTAATTGCCATGCGAACTAACCCAAAAGTTCCAAAAAGCACCCGAACTCATTGTATACATAAGATTAGAATGGATTAATTATTAAGTGATAGGCATATGCATTCTAATTTAATTCCATAATGATGTTTCTTCAATTACCATGATTGTAAATGAAAATTACTAGAACATGATATAATCATAGCCTCAAGGTATGAACGGTTATTGAATTGGCTTTCAGACAAACTTTATGGTGTAATCATAACTAATTTTGACTAATCTAACTATATAGATCCTAGTGATTATGTGTGTAGATTCCTACTTTTTATGAGGGACACAAATTACTCGACGTGTGGATTAAACTTCCTGAATAGGTAGGTAATTACACTATGAGAATGTTTGCATAGTATGCGTCCATAAACCCATTTTCCTTGCACGAATTTCTTTCAGGCTTCAAGCTTTTGGATTTATGGACGAGGACACAAGCAGCAGCTAGCCCGTGAGAGATGATCTGAAGGGCAGAATATAAAAGAAAGGGATTTGCGTTGCGTGGCTGATGACTAGCAGAAGCAGACAAAATGAGAATTCAGGTTTCATGCCCAAAAATTACTAGTCTTATTTAAGGTTCACGAGATGACCTCAAAAATTAATGTATGGGGGGCTTTTGTTTCCATTTGATCAGACTTCATGCACATTGAAAATGATAGCTTTGCCCAATTATAAATTGTGACTTCTCAAGCAGAAATGGCCCCTTTTTTTTTTTCTTAAAAAAACTCATTTTTTAAAGATTACTTCATCTCCATAGCAGTTAAGTGTTGGGTTAATTACATATATTACTTACACCTAAATCACAATTTTTTGTTTGATAATATTAAAATTATTGAACTTTATATATTATTGCAGAACAATCACCGCCAACAAATTTTGACGAGTTATCAGGTGGAAAATTGATATGGTGATAATATGACAGCTGAATTTTACTATGTCACTTGACACACAGAATGTAGTGACACGTCAGATGCCAAATATAAGCCACATATGTCATTTTAAATTAACCGGTTTGATTTTTGATCCATTCGAAAATCTAATATGGCACCCATCTAACATACTACTATATATCTTGTGTATCAATTGATGTGACAAAATCCAGCTGTCGTGTCAGCTTTTTGGCTGACATAAAGTTTAGTAATTTTAATGTTATAAAACAAAAAAATTGTGATTTAGATACAAGTAAGTGTAATTAACCCGCTAAGTGCTAGTAGCGAAATGCCAATAAATTTGCTTGGAAAGTGGTAATGGTTAAGAAAGCCGAGCATTCAGTTTCATCCCTCTACTTTGTAGAGCTTATAAATTAATTATAAGCATATCAACTTCATTGAAATTAGTTTAGCAGCAATTCAAGAAGTGTACGAGAGAGGACTGAAATTTTTTAGCAACTTCGACTCAAAATAAAATAAAATACCAGATAAATGAAAGCATTTCGTTCTCCACCACTTTCATACCTTAAAATAAATATATTGAAACATTGATAAGGGGGAAGTATCATGATCGACAAGGAGTTGATTATCACATCGGTCCCAAGGTGTTGAAGTTCGAATCATGGGCCAATTGTTTCACATCATTAACCAAACTTTTTGGAACCCATTAACGCAAATGATAAGTCCAAATCATCAATTAAATAGAAATAGGCCTATTTTCTTAGACAGCCCATTTTGCCCACCATCAGCTACAACGCAAATTATAGGGAATTTTTCATAAATAAAAAAAAAGGAGAAAAAATTACAACTTTTCATTCCATTAATGTTTTTTTTTCAATCTTATAAAAAAAAAATACTTTCAATAATTATAACAGTACATAAATTTCAAAATTACCCAAAAATATGTACATATGGTATATTTTCGGCATACATTCGATATATCTTGATGATATATTGGTTCAATTTTCACCAAAAATCAACAAAAGAATAATAACAAGAATAATTAAATCATTAAAGAAGAAGAATAAAATTTAATCAAAATTCAAAATATCGCAAAATCTCAAATAAATAGTTTGATATACTTTTCGGAATACCTTAGGTATATCTTGGGGATATCTTGGGTATATTTCAGGAATTCCTTAGAAATACATCAAAAATATCTTGGATATATCTTGGAAATACTTTGGATATATCTTGGGAATTCCTTGAAAATTCCCTAGGAGAAATTCTCTAGAAATATCTTAGGGATACTTTAATATACCTTTGGAAATTTCATGAAAATACCTTGGATATAACTTGGATATACTTTGGGTATATATTGGGAATTTCTTGAGAAATCTCTGAAAGGAATTTTCTTGGGTATATCTTAGGGTTATTTCGGTATACTTTTGAAAATTCCATAAGAATATATCGAGTATACCTTTGAAATATTTTGGGTATATCTTGACAATTTTAACATCACAACTAAAATACATGAAAAAAAAAGAAGATAGAATTGTTCCTGCAAGGCCAATTACATCAAATCTCATCCCAATTGCAACAAATTTCAAGCAATTAGGCCTAAAGGCTAAAGCAATTATCTTGATTAGACTAAATTGCTTTCTATGCTCTAATTTTTCCTTCCACAATTTGACACAAATGTAATATCTCTTATCTACTTCCATTGCTTCATTAATCCCATAATTTTAATCATTCTCCAAATATAGACACGATTCCCCTACATAATTCGTAAATAAAATTAATAAATTCACATATCTAAAAAAAAGTTTAAACTAGTTAAGAGCCAATTTCAGGTTTTATTTGGGTGTCAAAAAAAACTAAAAAACAAAACACATGCACTTTCAGTTCTTCAAAATGCGACAAATCTCAAGAGGAATTGGAGTTCAAATCCATTTAGATTTTTGCAGATCAGTTTGTAAAGAGGGTGAAAGTGTGAGCGAGAATGTGAAGAGAACATCAATTTTGGAGCAGAAGTAATTGCTGAATCGACTAGAGAAGGAAGGAAAGAGGAAAAAAAAAGAAAATTCAAAAGAAATGTGTGAATGAAATAAATTTCAATACAAATAAAAAATATATAAAATTGTGGATAAATATGAAAGAAACAATTAAAATGTAGGCAAACCATGAAATTTCCTCTAAATTATATCCTGGACTCCGGTCCAGGATGCTTTATGGACCTAGGGTTCAGGTGTGAAGAGGTGTTTTAATTTTTTAAACTTAATGGCAAATAAATCCGTTTTCTTGTGTTATGATTTTCTTCCTCTTCTGCTTATTTCCTTTTTTAACGCAATTTTTTTGGTGTTTGGACTTTGTTTATTGTATGTTTGTCATTCTATCGATTTTCTTCTTTTTCTGATGCAATTTTAGCTTTTGGTATTGTGATTTTGGATTTTAGCTCAATAAAGTGAGAATTTTAGGTGTTGTACTGAAGCTGCATCATTTTTGTATGTTTCTGGTGCAATTTTGGATTTGTGTTAATTTGTTGGTGCATTTTGATTTGGTGCAAATAGAATTCAATTTGATTTGCTGTTTGTTATGCAGCTGCCTCTCTTTATGTACTGCACTTTGCTATGCTATTTACATCATGTCTCTAAATGTGATATTATCAGTTGATTCGGTGTTTGTAGCCATTTTTTGTATTTTCCGTCTTGTTTTTATTTTTATTTTCATTTAGCAGTAAAATAAGCAATGACCATGAGTATTTGAATATTGAAACTATAGTTCATAACTAATAAACTAATGAATATTTTATTAATAAAGTAATGAAAATGCACCTTCATATAAATGAATGTTTTATTACATCATAGAAATTTAAATATCAATAATCAAACTAAAAAATTAGAAATAAGCCTTTTACTACATTTCGTATGAATCTATAGCTTAAAGCAAATGAACATTTTATCAATAAAATAATAAACATTTACATTATTCCTAATGAACTAACAATTTTGCATTAATGAACATTTTTCAATAAACTAATGACTCTTTTACTAATAAAATAATGAACCTTTACCATATTATTAATGTATTTACAATTTATAACAAATGAATATTTTTCAATAAATTAATGAATTTTTACTAATAAAGTAATGAAACTTCATAGAAATGAAAGTTTTACTACATCAAAGAGATTCATATATCAATAATATATATCAATAATCAAACTAAATAATTATAGAAAATGAACCTTTTATTACATTAATGATAAATCTATACCTTAAAACAAAATCAACATTTTATCAATAAAATAATAAATATTTACACTATTCCTAATGAACTAACAATTTTCAACTAATAAATATTTTTTAATAAACTAATAAATCTTTTAATAATAAAATAATGAACTTTACTACATTATTAATATATTTACAGTTTATAACAAATAAATTTTTTTTAATAAACTAATAAATATTTTACTAATAAACTAATGATCCTTCATAAAAATGAAGGTTATACTATATCATAGAGATTCAAACATCAATAATGAAACAAAAAAATTATAGAAATTTAGGTTTAGTATACTAAATAAATAAATTTGTTATTTTCAATATTAGAACAAGATATAATACAAAAAAATAAAGAGTTTTGTTGAACCTATTTGTTAAATAGAACTTAGGAGAAGGAGAATAGTAATTTGCAAGGAAGTTGAATCGGAGTTTGCAAAAGTTAATGCCGTTTGCTAACTTTTTTTTTTAAATGCATATTTAACAAATGAGTTTCTGTACGTGTCTAGACCCTTGGTCCACAGTGCTCAATAGACCAAGGGTCCAGGATATAAGAATTGTAACTACAATACCAAATCATTAAATTTTGTCTTTTAGTGATCAGACCGATATTCAAACTCAAGAATTCTCATATCAAATACTACTATATTATTATTTGTTGGTAATTGTCGGAACCATTTAATAATGTCCTAGATCATTCTAAGGGTTTGTTTGTCATTACATTTGAGATTTATAAAATTTTAATATCAAAGAAAGAATAATTCATACAGGTGAACAAATTGTACGATATGAAACACATAAATGGTTGGAGTTCCAATATACAAATCTATACATAGCCCAATAGGGAAAATTATTTTTTTGGAAAACATTGTATTTTTTATTTTTTTAAGTTTTGAAAACCGATATTTTTTCTAAAAACATATTTAAAAAAAACAGTTTATAAAAAATTAAATTAAGAAAAATTTAGATTTGTTTTGAAATATTCAACAACAATCTCAAATACCTCTATGTATTTCTCCTCTATGGCAAAATGAACACAAGATTCACCAACAGCGAACATTTAATTAGATTTTAGTTCATCTAAGAGTTTTAGAAGCATCATTGTCCTTTTTAAATTGTTAATTAAAGAAAAATACATGAGATGGGAAAAAAAAAAGACAAAAGGTGCATCTTGGGAATATCTTCAGTAATGTTGCTGATATATATTACATAATATTTTCAAATTTTAAAATGGGATCATAAAAATTTAATTAATTCATAAATTTAGTTATAAGATTACAAAAAATTATTTTCAAAATTATATGACAAAGAAAGAGACTAAATTAAGAAAGCTTCTTGTATTAATGAATCATGCATACAGATTTAGCAATATGGGCAGTGGAAGCAACCTTTTGTTTTGCTGTGTATTAATATAAGTCAAATTGCATAGTTGTTAAAACCCAAAATTCTCATCTTTGATGTGAAATCTTATTTCTAGCTTCGAAGTATAACTTTGGACGTTCATTCCTCATGAAATATTTTGTACATAAATTAATATTATTCAGCATGTAATTTGACATTCATTTATTGGGAAAATTATTATTTATTCATGTAGTTTGATATTATATACTAGTATCTCTTGAGATTTCAAAATTATATAATTTGCATATTGTGATTTGATATAATATACTAGTATTCATGAGATTTAAAAATTATATTATTTACCCCATATAGTTTGACATAATTTACTAGTAAGAAAAAAATATTCTTTTTTATTCAGAGATATAATAAATCAAACTTATAGAAAAAAACTAGTGTAATATGTCAAATTTTCAGAAAATAAATAGTACAATTTTCAAATTTAATGGATACTAATGTATTATGTCAAAAATTATACAACAAATCGCATAATTTTTAAACTGCAAACGTATTAATATTGTATGTCAAATTACATAAATAAATAGTAATTTTTTGATATATTTATTTTACACAAACAGAATCAATCAAACAGTTAGAAATGATGTGATATATATATATATATGCACGCAATCATTAATTATAATGCTTAAGAAATGAGAATACTTATATACATTAGGTTTCTAAAAGAAGGATAAGAATGTCACCTCCAACATAATCTCATTTTCCTTTTCATTATTATTGTTTCTTCCAATTCGATCAACAACTCTTTATTATATTATTATTAAGCCAAAACCTTGCTTAAGCTGAAAATTATTTAATTACGTTTCTCTTAATTATGAGGACATGGATCGATGATAAATTAATAGACCCTCTTTTCAGATAGAATTAAAGACATTAATTTGCATTCAAATTTTTAAGACATTAATTAGAGCTGCTGCCTGCTAGCTAATGATTGAAATTGGAACACAACAATAACTAATCGTTGGTACAAATTAGTTAAAAGGAAGGAAATAAAATATAAAAAAAATGTTACTTGTTTCATGTATATATATATTCTTGGACTACTTTCTGCCCAACTTATATTATAAAGCATTAATTTGTATTTTATTAGTCTACATACTTATATTGTTTAATCTGCATCAAAATATTACTCCCTCCATTAGGAAAATATATATTTACTTTCTATTTTTTATCGTTCAAAGTTATAGATTTTTTTATCTTTTTTGAAGTATAGTTATTTTATATAATTACAAATATACTCTTATTTATATATATATATATTTAAATGTCTATTTTTTTAACTATTGCTTTAAATAACTTTCAAAATTGATTGATATCTATATGAATATTAATTTGAGTCTTGTGTTAAATGGATATTTTCAAGATAATAATAAATGGAGGATATTTTTGGAATCTTCTAGTAAAAATTATTAATTTAACTAAATTAACTATTTTTTTTATAATATGGGTGAAAATAGAAATATATATATTTTTTTCGGACGAAAGAAGTAATATTTTAATATAGAAGATAATATAAAATAAATTGGATTATATAGTAATATTAGTGTAAAATCCATATGTGGTTATAATGAAGAGAATATGTACATATATATGATATAATTGGACCTCCCACTTTTAATTGTACCAATCAATTAGGTATTAGCAATAAACATAGTTTGACCATGTACACTAAATTCAATAATTGAGTAAACTTTTAGAGAATGGTCACAAGTCTAATTTAGTTATATATTATTCTTTCGTAAATAAATATTTTGTGTGGCTTATAATTAATTGTGTATAATTGTAATAAGGAAAATAGAAGTACTAATTAAAGTTATCCCACACCCAAAATACTATGCAATCCAGTGCATCCAAAACAGGAAATTCAACGCCTAATGACGCTTTAATCAGCGCACTACATTTCATTTATCACCCAATTGGTTTCTAATTTTAAAGATTAATTTGTTACACATAGTGATGTATATTATATCAACATAATATTATAGATAGAGTATATCTTAAAATTTCTCTTTTATAAGTTATTGACTTTACAAAAATGAGTCATGTCAAACTTGTATAGCTTAGGACATGCACGCATGTTGGCCATTTGTCGGCATGTCATTAACCAAACCTTTCTCTCTATATACATGATTTCAAGAATATTAACGCCCACCATGAGCCATGTGACTAATATTGCTTTCTTCTTTTACGTGTCCATCACAAGCAAGCCAACTCCAATTTTTTCATGCAGTCAGTGGACGAGTCTGGCTTCCTAAGTTAAAGATAGATAAAGATATTGAAGTCTAAATAAAAAGGTAAATAGTAAAAAGTTTTAAAGAATAAAAATAAAAATAAAAATAAGTTTAAAAAGTTAGAGGAGGATTATAGCCCCTTCTTAAATGCATATAAAGAGAAATTTTTAGATAAATCGGATCTATCATATTATTTGTAAATCAATCTAATTATACAATGATATATATTTAATTATTTTATTTTCATTAATTGATATGAAAATAAAAATAAATCAGTCAAATATATGTTATTATATAATTTAATCGGTCTAATATATTTGATCTACTTAAGAATTTTTCGGCTCGGCATGCAATGCTATTTTGTCCAAACTTTTATCATTTAAAAGATACAGTACTTCATTCAAATAATCATTGGCTTATTTATCTTTCTGCATTCTAGAACAAACTTCTGATTTGATCGACTTTCAACAATTTTGCCACCCTACATCCTCAATCATATATAGTATATATGTTAAAAACACCAAGTCGTAGGCCTTCAATACTTAATTATTATCTAATTTTGCTTTATGAGAGTTTAGAGTATATATAGAAAGAGTTAGCGGTAAATTAATATTTTCTGCCTTGCAAATTGCAATATGTATTTTTATATGTAGGATTTATTTGGTTTAGTGGTTTGAGGTAACTAATAGATGATATATATTGCTGTTAGTTATAATATCCGATAGTATGATTTGGAAAGCGAAATAAATGTATTTAGTGAAAATATATTAATTAGTTTTTGTTGTTTATATGTTAAATGATTGGTTATTTAATTTTAATATAATTTATGCTGAATATGTTAAATAATATATAACAATTAAAAATATAGTTAATATTTTTATTATAGAAAAATATTGTTTTTTAAAATATTATTTATAATATTTAATTATTTATGAATATAAATAATTTATTTATTGAAAAAATTAATTTAGAAGAAATAAGTGTTTCATAATTAATAAAATTTATAAAAGTAAGAGAGTTTAAATAATAATTAAAATAAAATTAACTATTCCAACTGATGAAAAAAGTTCCAAAATGGAATTATTTTTATCAATAACTGCCTGAGGCTAAAATCAATCGCCAGTTATTAATCGAGATATTTTACCAAAAACCACTGTCATTAGATACCAAACAATTAGAACAGTGGCTGTCTTTGAAAGCTAAATCAAATATCTTAATTGACGCACGGAACTCTCCGATTTTAAGGCTTTTGAATTTCGTATATGTCATAGTTATTTTAAGGCTTTTGAGCAAGTGCTTTGTTGTCTTTTAAAGTTCTACTTGGCACCATCACGATCAGAATTAGTCTTAGTCTGTTAACATATAGGTTAATAACATTTGTAATTTTAGAAAAAAAAAAATGAAATTGTATATTGTTTAATTAGGATGAGGTCATTTCATAGTCCAGGCGAATAAGTTGCATAGGTAGTTTCAGGCAATGTTGCATGTAAAATATCAATTATGGTTGCACAGGACAAGGGATTGCACACAATTTTTAATAGATGCTCCTATATAGCAATGGTGAAAATCAATAATTTTTTAAATCCACAAGGAAGTGACGAACAGAAAG
>CATIWF010082455.1:0-10580 GCA_949630135.1 Balakata baccata | reverse complement strand
TGCATGCACGGCCCTCAAATTTTCTTACAAATCTATCACAGCCGTTGAATCAAATGACTTTTCATCCTACGTTGATCTCCATGAGAAGAAAAAAGAAAGGAAAAATACCAAGAAGATAAAAAGCTAAAGGACAACAGAGTAATTTCGTACCAACCCTAACATGCGCCACTACAATACACCAACCGATCAAAAAGAATCCATCAACGTCACAACCCAATCAAAGCCGTCTGTGAAAGGAAAGATCCCAGACCAGCAGTGACTTTATCAAACCGGCAGAGATTATTATCAAAAAATAAAAAAGAAAACACATAAACAAACAAAACAAAAGTGCATTATTGAGAGAGAAGCAGACACTATGTGAAGATGTTTTTCTCTTCAAAGTCGAAGAACGGTTTTGTTTGATGCTCTTTCTTTCTCTCTCTTCCCCGTCAGTCATTATAAGCTATCAAAATTCCAATATTGCCCTTTTAGACAGAGAAAATAAGGGACTTGGTTTTTCCTTCTCCCTTTTGTAGAGAGAGAAAGCGCAAATTTTTTATTTGTCTTTCAGAATATTAGAGAGAAACAAAGAAAAAAAAAATTAATATTAGCACAAAGCTCTCCCTGTTTCAATGGTTGAATAATAAAAATCTATCATTTTCGACAGGGTAAAGAAGAAAATTAGGAACTGCTTTTGATGGGTTTTGCTATAAGCTAAGATGCGATATTTTTGATTGATTGTCGGGACTTAATCTGGACCTTGGATTTGATTGTTGGTGAAAAAAGGATACAGCGAGAGAAAGAGAGGAAAGGAGAGAATGAACGGTGGCGATGAGGTCGCTGCAGCTCCGGCGGGCCCACCGCAATCTTTGGAGTGGAAATTTTCCCAGGTCTTCGGCGAGCGCACCGCCGGCGAAGAAGTGCAAGAAGGTAACATCTGTCTATTGGTGTTTGTGTATCTATCGATTTTTTGTTTCATTTGGATCCAGTTTGTTTTTGTCGCGATTTACAGCTTATTATGGCTCATTTCTGGATTCTGGATCCGAAATGGATCGTGTGTCGATGAGAAATTTATATTTAGGTTTATGGGTCAATGAGGGCCTGTCAATTATTGTGGGTTTCTGTTGTGATTTGCGAAAGTATTGCGATAGAGATTTGCGTATGTAATGGATTGAGGGAAATACAGTGTGGAAGTGAGCTTGATGAAGTTAGTGGAGAATTGGGAATTATTTTTCTCAGAGCGCATGCAATGGACAAGTAATACAAGTGGGTCGTTTGAGCTTTGAATTCCTTAACTTGGTGTCTACTGTGTGGATCTTAATTATTATATTGTCCGTTAGAAAATTAATTATATGGATTTCATGGGTATACATTAGTGATAAGTTCTTAGAAGTTCTGATTTTAATTAATGGTGGTGCTTTTTGGCTCATGGTATTATAACCACATTTTATACCCTCATGGTTTTGCTTAGTGTCAAACATTTCTTTTGTTACTGAGTTATGCGAGGTTTGTTGTTTTGTCTTTCATATTCATATCTAATTTGCATGGGGTGAATAATTTTTCATTTACATATTTGAAGTAGGTTGAAATTTTGTATATACATATCCTTACCCACTCCAAATCTACATGGTAGGGTGAATAAACTATTCATCTAGATATCTGAAGTAAGGTTCACATTTTGTATATGCATATCGATGTCCACTCTAATACCATGTGCTCGTAAATATGTTCCCAAAATGTGTTAAACTAATTCACTGGTACCATTAGTACTTAAATTAAAAGTACATTCCTGCTTCAAATTTGCTACATTATAGCTGTTTACAACTTTTGTTGAAAACTCCAAAGGCAGTTGCTTTTAATCTGCATTAATGAAGGTAACCTGATATGTATACTTGTGCATGTTTTTGGGGAACCTATCAAATGGATTTTGAAGCATCCCTTTCAAATCTATGAATGAAAATATGGGGGCTATCTGATGAACAAGTTTTATGAGAATGAAACACTGCAGGAGAATGGCATTGGTAGTTTGTTCAGAAATTATCTTGAAGAAAGAGATATTGGATTTCTGATGAAGATGTTGAGATGAATTGCAGCCCAAAAAAAGAGTTGGCTCCTCTTTTCTTTGGGCGGGGTAGGATGGTGCTGACCATTTGTCAAACAGCTTTTGAATTGTGACACATATAAATTAGTATTCAGAGCAGTAAACATGCAGTAGTCATGTTAGGGTGTAAATTTCCTAATTTGATTAGGTGCATTTAAGATGTATTTTATGAAGCAAATTACTTGTCAGCTTTTTTCAGATAAGCAACTGCTCTATAAGAAACTTGAGAGAAAATGTAGAAAATTGGAGCGTGAAAGATTAGACATATTTAATAGTTTATTAGATAATATTTTTGTTGATATATGGTGGAGTGTGGGGATTATGAAGATATTTTTTTAACCTTAATTTTGTTTCCTTTTGCAGTTGATATTATTTCAGCTATTGAATTTGATAAAAGTGGCGATCATCTTGCTACTGGTGACCGTGGAGGCCGGGTAGTTCTTTTTGAGAGGACGGATACGAAGGATGTATGTTTATCTATTCCCCTGGAGGCTTCATTTGTTTCTTACATTGTTGGTTTGTTATTATTACTTTTTTTCGTTTGACCTATTGTCTGTTATTGGCAGCATCGTTATATTTTTTTTCCCTCTTTTTTTATGTGTAGCATGGTGGATCCAGAAGGGATCTGGAGAGAATGGATTACTCTATTAGTAGGCATCCTGAGTTTCGTTACAAAACTGAGTTTCAGAGCCATGAACCCGAGGTGTTATTTTCCTCCAACTGCTGGTCTAATTTCAGATGCATTCACTTTTCTTCTGCCACACTGTTAATATTCGTTCTGTGTTTACATGCATAGTTTGACTATCTGAAGAGTTTGGAAATAGAGGAGAAAATCAATAAAATCAGGTGGTGCCAAACAGCCAATGGTGCTCTTTTTCTCCTGTCTACTAATGATAAAACCATTAAGTTTTGGAAGGTAAGATTGGATCAATATTTTGCAGCATGGTAGAAAATCTTTTAACTTTCAAATTTTCTTAAATTCATTCTGCACTGGATGATAAATATATTGTAGGAAGGCAGTATGGTATTTTCAACCACCTAGTAAGTGTTTAAGCTGCTTCTTGGTCGGCTTATATGCTTACAAATAATTGCTAAGAGGTATATATTACTTGTTCACTAGATGACATTTTTATCAACATTCTAATCTTAGACTACCTTATTGGAACTCTTAATGAGTAAACATTTTCATTTATTTCTTTTTGTGTCATTTTTTCCATTATTAAGAATCTTGTCTCTTCAGATGCTTACATTAGATGAGATTTTGAGAATAACTTTTTAGATTACATGCTATGGTGGTATATTTGATGCATCAAAATGCATACGAGGTGATATTAGATCACAGTTTCCTTGGAAGCAACCATCTTAGTGCGTATTGGAACTCATTAATAATTCTTTAAAGTAATTGAATTTCCGTGCTACGTAAATGCTTTCTACAAGTTTCTTATCTTGAAAACTTGGACTGATGGTTCTATGATGAGTTTTTCGAGATATTACCCTTAGTATTGCATTTGTTTTCTCTGGTTTTCAGTTGGCTACATTATACAATCATTTACTTCTTTGGTTTTTCTGTACGGGAATTGCACAGGTTCAAGAAAAGAAAGTTAAGAAAATCTCTGAGATGAATGTGGACCCTTCAAAAGCTGTAGGAAATGGTAGTGTTGCTAGTTCAAGTAATTCAAATAGTGCTAAACCTTATCTCGCGAATGGAGGTTGGCCAGAGAAGTCATACAGTTACCCAAGCAATGACATCAATTTCCCACCTGGGGGCATCTCATCACTCCGTTTACCTGTGGTAGTTGTACTCAAACAATTGTTTTATTTTTCTTATTTTGATCAAACACCTTCTCAATTATGATAATGCATTACAGATCAAATGGCACTTTGAATTCATTATGGGAACTTTTTTTTTTATTAATATATGCCACTTTGTGCCATCTGGTTTAATTAATGAACTCTGTGTTATATCTTAATTGCACTGTCAGTTGATTATGCAAACTCTTATGTTTACGACCATGTGCTATGTGGTTCAATAAATGAACTTTAGGTTAAATTTTTTTCTCTCCCTATTCCTGTGCTATCAATGATTTTTTGGTCTACTTTATGTTGATCTCATTGAGAGATTATTAGTGTACTGTTCTTTCTGAATTCTATTTGCCTTAGGAGTACTTGGGATTATTCTTTACATTTTTTGGCTGGTGGAATGGGGTGAGGTTCAAGATTGTGGCTTGCTTGTGGTGTTGATGATTGTTAGAGAAGGGGATTTGTGGATATGGTTCATTTATTTTCTGGGTTGCTCATCTGGTTTTGGATCAATCTAACTCGTATTTTATGCTGCTAGGTAACAAGCAATGAGACCAGTCTGGTAGCTAGATGCCGGAGGGTATATGCTCACGCACATGACTATCACATTAATTCAATTTCAAACAACAGGTGCTTCCATTTCTTAATATCAAATCATCCTGTTTTTTCAGTTTCAATTTGAAGCATTTATCTCTTCCTACTATTTTTTTTATAGTTATGCAAACTTATAGTTGATTCACTTTAATACTATGGCAAGTGTTACAGGAAATATTTGTGTACATTTTTGAAGCAGCTTTGCTATATCTGGGTTGCCCTATTTATGTTGCTCACTTGTAATGTTGCCAATCTTCTCTCTTGTATGTTCTAGTGATGGTGAAACATTTATATCAGCGGATGACCTGCGAATCAATCTTTGGAACTTGGAAATTAGCAATCAAAGTTTCAATATTGTTGATGTGAAACCTGCGAATATGGAGGATCTAACTGGTGAGCCTCTTAAGCTCTTGTATTCTGTGTTATATTGGAATTCTGTGTTTTAGAAGGATTGACATGTCAATGAACATTCTTGGCAGATCCTGGTTTTGATATGGGATTTGATGTTCATGCCTATATATCTTCCAATATTTTCCTCATAATTTTCTCCTTTCTTTGTGCAAACCTTATGGAATTTTAGATAGCATCATTGACACTTATCTGGGGTTATTTACGCGACCTGCTTTCCAATTTTGTTTGAGTACTTGGTGCTTTTTGCTTTTCATGTCTGTCTCTGTTTAATACTATCATTTATTAGGTTCAACTCCTTGTGAATTCTTGTTTAGTCCTGTATAAAGTGGTGTCAACTTTTTCTTTTTGATTGATCATGTGTTTTTTTTCCCCTGTTTCAAAGTGGTAAGCTTCTATTTAATTGTGATTACCTTGAGCCGTCAACCTCATATCTTTGATTCTTCCAGAGGTCATAACATCTGCGGAATTCCACCCCAGCCATTGTAATACATTAGCATATAGCAGTTCAAGAGGCTCAATCCGACTCGTTGATTTAAGGCAATCAGCTTTATGTGATTCTCATGCCAAATTGTAAGTATTCAACCTGCTTTGTCCTGCTTGGGTTGCATATGCCTTTTTTTGGAAAAAAAAAGAAAAAGAAAAAATGACTTGAACTGGGAAAAATGGGGAAGGCATAGACATTCCTTTTCTGGGTTATATATTTTTTGTGGGACAAGCCATTGCAGGTGGAGTTGGGATCATACATTTATGTCAGGTCATTTACTTTCAATACCACAAGAATTTATCATCCATTGCTTGCAGGTTCGAGGAACAAGAGGCTCCGGGCTCTAGATCATTTTTTACAGAGATAATTGCTTCAATCTCAGATATTAAATTTGCTAAGGATGGAAGACACATACTTAGTCGTGACTACATGACCCTCAAGGTTTGGGCTTCTGTAATTTTAGTTGATTTGGAGTAGTTTATTGTGCAATGTCATATTTATACAAGTATCAGCCTAAGCTATGGTAGCAAACATATATAATCACAAGCAAATGATTGTTGATTTTTTTTTTACGGATAAATAACAATTTTTTTACTTTACTTTACCACCTCTGGTAGCCATTGTGGCAATTGAAGATAATCATTTGCTTCTTAATGGATTACTTTAAAACTAAAAGATTCTGAATCTTGAAGAGACTTCATTATTCTTGCTTTGGTGATAATGAGATGTGTCATCCTAGTTGGACATAGAACTCACTATCTAAGTGTTTGTGACCACCAAAGTTTAGGATTGATAATCTCATTTTTGTCCGTAATATTTTGCACCTTGGTTTAGCTTCTGATTTTTCCCATATTGCATGTTCAAGTTCGCCTTAATTTCCAAAAGCATGCTAAGTGCACTTTAGCTCTAGGTCCACTTAATTTCTAGGTCAAGCTCCAGCGTGGTTAAACCAGGTTCCATCGGGAAGGTGCAACCTATACACACTGGTACATCCCTTATAGGGGAGCAATGACAAGTGTGTTGGCTTGAGGTTTTTTTTTTTTAAATTAAATGATACACTGATTTATTGGATGTTTTACTTTATGCCTTTGTAATTTGGTTTAACCATCAGATGGTGTTACCTGTGTCAGTAAAGTAAAAGCAATTACAGAAACTTAACTCTTATGAATTGAATATTACAATGATTTGACATTTTAATCTCATTTGTGCTAGCCGCTTGGATGTTATAGAAGAGGATGGAACTAATTTAAAACAGATGGGTGAAGAGAATCATTAAATTAGTAATCTATACATATTTCAGCAAATATGCCCCAGATGCCTCATGCATGCTTGTATCTTGTGCCTCAGTCTTCAAGTCCTGGGCACAACTTTATATGGCTTTGAAAACTATTATGGAAGTTTGCAGAGAGGCTTTAGCTTTTACAGATAATAGCCTTCTTAAAAAAATTTAATTCAGGATGAGAAGTTATTCCATGCATTGGAAGTGGAGACACAGAGATAGAGGGAGTTCAAACTTTAAGCAAGCATTACAATTAGATTAAGCTAGTCTATGCTAGCCAGTAATCCAGGAAAAGAACCACTAATGGCTGTATCAGGCATTAGCTAATCATGATATGTGGATATATTTTATGTTTTCTAAGAGCAAATATTCACTAGTTTGAACTCTGAAGCTATTGCAAAATCGAATAATTTGTGGACTTCGATCTCGTTTCATGCTGAATCTTCTTGTTTTGAAAACTTCTCCTTGTTTAACTTTTGAATGGATTTGTATCCAGTTGGAATGATGATATTAGTTTTAGCACGAGTATTCTTTGTATTCTAGACACTATGAGATACTGGTTACATGCTTGTTATATTGAAGTTTAAATGGTATTTTAGATTCTTCTTGATTCCCCTTCTGTGTTTTCACATTGTTAGTTATGGGACATCAATATGGATTCGGGTCCAGTTGCAACCTTCCAGGTTCACGAGTATCTAAGACCTAAGGTTTGATTCCTCTGTCCATGTCAAACCCAATAAACATGGAGGCTGTTTTGTTTGTGTTGTATCCATTCTGATTATGATTTTCTTTGAATGTATCCAGTTGTGTGATTTATATGAAAACGATTCAATCTTTGATAAATTTGAGTGTTGTTTGAGCGGTGATGGATTGCGAGTGGCAACTGGATCTTACAGGTCAGTGTATAGTGCCCGTATCTTAATTTTTTTTATTTTGTTCTTGTTAACATCATTCTGCATGCACTTAAGTTTTATTTCTTAATGTGAACCAGCAATCTGTTCCGTGTATTCGGTTGTGCCCCAGGAAATACTGAGGCAACCACTTTGGAAGCCAGCAAAAATCCAATGAGGTACTTTTACATTGATGTATCAAATACCAATAAACAAGCACTGAGATGTCTGTACAATAAACATTGACTTTGCTAACTTTGATTAACCTTATAGGAGACATGTTCAGACCCCTTCAAGGCCTTCCAGATCCCTAAGCAGTATAACGCGTGTTGTAAGACGGGGTCAGTGTAGTTCCTTGCTTATGTCACTCCCTTCCCTTTCTCTGTGTCTGTATGTTTTTATAGTAACTCGGAATATATTGCTCTGGAATATCACTAACAGGAGCGGAAAGCCCTGGAGTTGATGCAAATGGAAATTCTTTTGATTTCACAACAAAGTTGCTGCATCTAGCGTGGCACCCGACTGAAAACTCAATAGCCTGTGCTGCTGCAAACAGCCTGTACATGTACTATGCATAAAGATGGTCCAAGGAGGAATGTATTTGCTTGGTTAACTTTTTTTTTTGGGTTGCTGTCGGAGAAGATTTCTTTTCCATTCCCACCAACCTGTTAGGTGGAGGCTACATCAATTCCTCACATTTCAAATGCCCCTTCAATCTCTAACACATGCTAATATATATCATATCAAGCTTCAGATGTGGCTGTCGAAGAATCCGCGAGGAAGCAACTTGTTTTCATTCGCGGGCGGGCAGCTAGATTCTCCTTTTTCTTCTTCCCTCCTGTTTCTTTTTGTTCTTTTTTTTTTTCTTTGGTCTCTTGCCCTTTTTCTGATATCTTCTAAAATAGAAGATTACGGTCTATGTTCTGAAATGTGTTGGGTTGAAGTCGGAAGAAAATGTGATTGTAGCTGTTCTACAACAAAAACTAAAAGGATGTTCAATATTTGCCACTAGGTCTTAAGGTAAAAATGTAGTTTCTTACGAAAAAATCTTGGTGGGAAGGAGCTGTTGAAACTTGCAGTGCATTTTTTTTCATTGATTCTTTGTCATGTTTGGAACTTCATCCATCCTTTTAGTCCTGAGAAAAATGTAGATTTTTCTTTTTGAATTTTTCCCACCCTTTTGGTTATTTGATTCTTTATCCCTAGGACCAGCAGCTAAACTACTGACTCGAGTTGCCAAAACTTATTTAGAAAGGATGATGTTCAGTATTTGCCCCCCTAGTTTTATCCATATAATTTTAGTTTTTTTCTCCTTTTTCATTTTGTTATTTATGGGTTTGACAGAGAAAATAAATGATTGCGTTGAAACGTTGTAGTCATTCAATCAAATTGAGTTGTTTGTTTTCTTCTTTCTGCTGCGTAAATGATGCTTTGTTGTCCTCATTTTAAGCTGTCATCTTCAGCTGCAAAATGCCAAATTTACCTTCATGTGTATGGACTTGATTAACATTAATTGAATTTAAAAAAAAGAACTATATCAATTTTATATAACATAAAAAATTCTTCGGTTATTTGGATAATAAATTAATTCCAAAATTGAGAAAAATTGATATATATATAAAATATGAACCTGAATAATAAAAGGCAAAGTTATGTTGGGTATTAAATTTGCTCTTTAAAACAGAAATTTTATCGAATGCTGATTTTAATTATTTTTTTTCAATTTGACCAGCATTTTTTCTGTTTTTCATTGCTGCTGTTTTTTATCTTTATTTTTACTGAATTTTTACTTTTTTCTTTCAAAGATGATAATTACTGTATATTTAACAAAAATTCCGTTCCATTGAGAAATAAACTACATTTTCTGATTTTTTAAATATAAAATAAGGATTTTATTAATTTGCATAGCCGTCATTTATCATTATGCTTATGCATGTATTTATTTATTTATAATAATTATTTAATTAACTTAATTAAGATTATTTATATTGGTAAACCTTAGTCCCATCTTTTAAATATGGAATACATATTTTATTAATTTGCATGACAGCTATTTGTTCTTAAGCATGCATTTATTTATTTTTAATTATTATTTAATCAACTTAATTAAAGTTATTAACTTTGGTAAATATTAGATATATTTTTAGTTGAGAGATTGATTGAATGTAGAATAAACATTTGGGTAAAATTTAGGTAAATTTTATATAAACCTTTAATAACTTCAACTTTTATTAATATTTTGGTAAATTTTGGATAATTTCAACTTTCATTAATTTTCTGGTAAATTTTGGATAATTAAATTTTAGTTAAATTTTGGATAAATCTTGGTAAACTTTGGGTAACTTCAATTTTTATTTTCTTTCTTGTAAACATTGGGTGAAGTTTGGTAAATATTGAGTCATGATATTTTTAGGCAATTTTGGTATTTTTAAAAAATATTTTAGTAATTTTAATTTTTTTAAAAAAAACTTTTAAGTGCATAATTCTTGTAAATATTTAGGTAATTTTTTATATTTTTAAAAATTTTCCTTAATAATACCAATAATGGGATTAGGCAGCAAGAGCCCAAAGTTAAATCAGAAGAGTGGGAGAATTAGTCATTGCCTTCACACCTTTTTTCTTGGCACTAATTTAACTGAAAAATCATCTCTTTTTCTTATATTTTTATTTTATACACTGTTTAAATTGAAAAAATTTAAAATTTATAAATTTCATAAAATTCATAAATTTTGATCGTTCCATCATTTGATTTGATTATAAAATCTATAAATTTATAATATAATTTTCCTTATATTTATATTTGATTTAATGATCACAATTCATATATTTAATAATTAATTTTCAATTATACTCTTTATTAAATATTGAAAATTTATTATTAATTAAGTATATATAATTAATTTCACTTTATACTTAAAAATTAAAAAAATAAATTTGGTTATTTTAAGAGTTAACAAATAATAAAAAATATAAAAAAATAAAGTTAATAGATTTAAACTTTTAAAAATAACCTATTTATTATTAAAATTACAAATTATTATA
>CATIWF010082445.1:0-15776 GCA_949630135.1 Balakata baccata | reverse complement strand
GATCGATATCTTTGCACCAACTTGAGGGAGAGTGTTGGTAAATTAGGAAATATATGATTTTAAGAATAAAATCCTATAATCAAGGAAAAATTTGTTATTTCCTTGATTATAAGGATTCCATATTTGATTATTTCCTTTATTGTTGATTATTTGATTATTTCCTTTATTGTTCCTTTTTTGATTATTTCTTTTATTGTAGGGATTCTAGAGTCTTTCTTCCTCTATAAATATGTAACCTATTTTTCTGTCAAAATAAGAAAAAGAGATTCAGATTTTTTTCTTCTTCTTCTTCCTATTTTTTTTTCTACAAATACCAACTAGGAAATAAATCTCTACCTATTCCTAATTACATAAATCAAGCTAATTAATAATATTATTTAAATATCTCTCAATATCTCACAACATTCCTCCTCAAGTTGGAGTATAAATATCAATCATGTTCAACTTGTTATAGATGTAAAAAAACAAAGAGTTCCAAAATCTGTATCACAAAAGGCCTCATACCACACTAGTATAGACCCAACTAGGTAGAAAATATCATACGAACCGAAAAAATCTGTAATACAAAAGGTCTCACTTTACACTAATGTAGATCCGACCAAGTTGGAGAAGATGTCGTACAATCCAATGAGAGTCAAGCGAGATATACCGACGACAAACGTTACTCGACAAGGATGACCAAAGAAATTACACAGTCTGCTCTCAAGGGCAGAAAAATAAAATGGATCACTCATGGTGATTCAACTCTGACAAAGAGATGTTCACTTAGGCATAACTCTCGGATTGATTTCTAGATAGAGTTTCATAGGAATCCATGGCTCTGATACTATGTAAAGAAACAAAAATGGAGAGAAATCAATAATTTCATTGATAGTAGAAAACTCTATATATACAACTCTATGAATATAAAATAGGAAACAAATATATAAAGAATAGGAAACAATACAAATTAGAAAATAAATTTCTACCTATTCCTAATTATATAAATCAAGTTAATTAATAATATTATTCAAATATCTCTCAATATCTCACAACAGGGTGGATCACTGGCTTATAGAACTGACGCAACTTCATAAAAATGGCATTTTATTACAGGTTCAGAGAGTTATAACAGATCTGTTCACTTTGTGTCCTGATGCAAAAGCCGCCACTCAGGCTAAACCTGAAGAGATTGCGAAGATAATAGAACCTCTAGGTTTGTACAGGAAGAGGTCATTGATGATACGACGCATGTCTGAGGAGTATTTAGAGGATGGCTGGACCCATGTGACTGAGCTTCATGGTGTTGGAAAGTAAGTCTGTAAATTCTCTCTTTCTAAGTGTTAAAGGTAACTTTTCGAAAATTAACCTTGTGGGTCTCATTTCTGACTGTTCAGGTATGCAGCTGATGCATATGCCATATTCTGTACGGGGAAATGGGATGAGGTTTTTCCTAATGATCACATGTTAAATTATTATTGGGAGTTTCTTCACAAGATCCATAACACTTGTTCATAGATGTTCATTTTGTCAAGTTAATCAATTTGATAGATTTTTGTATCCCTCTTAATATTTCAGGTTTCTGAAACACAAAGAAATGAGAGGTTTTTCTTTTCCTCTGTTTATTTTGGTGGGCAACTTTCCTGATATTTCATGGAGAACTGGACTTGATGGAAACCTTTTTTTGTAAATGATTCTTATTAATGTGGAATGCTTTTGAGCGAATTATTTTATATATAATTTGATCATGTTGACTTGAATGGCATTTGTGTTTGTTATAGGAGAGGTTCCCTACAAAGGAGGGCAATCCATTAGGCAATACATGATGGTTATGATAAGAATTTATCTATAATCTATAGCCGATTATCTGTTGCTATATTATTATAATATATAATCTATTATTTTACTCCTTTTTGTCGTTGTTGATCTTCGTCTATGGCCATGGTGTCACTGGTGCAACTAGTTTCTTCTATAGACTCTGTTTTAACAGAACTGACATTGGTTGAAATTTATTGCTGTTTATTATATTGATTTCAGGTACCGACATTGTTGTTTATTAGATTGATTTTTAGTACCGATTGGCTAGAAGCATTTTTGCAGTTTTGGTAGTTCCGTTGGTGGTTCTGGTGGTTTTTGCAGGGTTGTTGGAAAAATATAATTCCTTGGCCAATTTTATTCTGTACTTTTTTTTTAAGCTAATATTTGACTATAATTTCATCTCTGGCCAAGATAAGCAAGAGCAATGAATACATATCTCCTTTGGACAGCCTTATTGATAAGGAAATGGTTATTCTTAATAACTGGGGGAAGAAGTCTGAAGCTAAGTGTCCCATCCTTCGTAGTGTAGTCTCTTGAATTTCCTTGATTTCCATATGTTGTATTACTTATTCTAAGGGTGAATCTCATGCAAAGAGTGAATTTTTCAAAAGATGGTCATTTTATCAGTGTATGTTCAGTATTTTGGTACTAGAGCAGCATGATCCTCCAGTGAGTTGTTCTTGAATGGAAACACGAAGTCAGGTTGCTGGGAAACGAATGGAGACTCAGCTAGAGGAGTTGAAAGACAAATTGGGTACTATCCAAACAAAGTTGTAGAAGGTAATGGCCCATTTGGATCGGCTTGATCGATTGGATATCGAAAAATTGAATGGCACCATTGAGCAACTTTGTCTGATTGAAGATGGGTTGATGACCATTTGACAACCACGATGGCTAACAATGACTATCACTCCTGAGAAAGATAAGGGCAAGTCTGCTCTTCATGAGAAGGCCTTGAGAGAATCTTCATAACCATCTCCTTCATGGCTCTGACATGACTATATTTCTCGCAAACTGGAGCTTCTAGTGTTCGACAGTCAAAATCTAGATGGCTGGCTTCTACCGGCTAAATAGTATTTTGAGCTCAATGAGTTTAGTCCACAGAGAAGTTGCAAGCAGCCATAATGTCCTTGGAAGGTGATGCACTGGCGTGGTAGTATTACAAGGAGAGCCGCCACACTTTTCGGGGATGGGAGGAATTCAAGAAGCTGCTACTTGAACGATTTTGTCCACAGGCCGACAATATGTTGGATTAGCTTCTAGCCTTGCGCCAAACGTCGAATGTCACTGAGTATCGCTAACAATTAGAGCTAGGTGAGTTGGAACATTTGGAACTCTCTCTGTCATCTCTAGTGGGTTTTACAGCTTCATACTCCATGAAAATTATAGGCCATGTTCATTAGAAACTCGTCATTGTCCTAATTGATTGTAGGGCCTCACATAATTTCGTTTCTTCTCTACTGGTCTCTAAGTTGAATCTGCCATTCTCTTACAAGGAGTTTTGGTGTTACATTAGACATAGGAGAACAAACTCATACTATATTGTGTAGGAAGCTTTGTCTCCACCTGCCTAGAGTTGATATAATTGTTGATTTCTTTCCCTTAGCCTTAGGCAATACTAACCTTATTCTAGGCTATGAATGGCTTTTTTCTTTGAAAGTAACTCACATGAACTGGGCTGAATAACTATGGATTTTTTTAGTTTTCAACTACATGGGATCCCACTCTGCATGAGGCTCAAATTTCTCTGCATGTTATGCAACACACCATACTTCATGAGGGACATGGTATTTTGTTGGAATGTAAACAATTGAATGTTGATTGTGAGACTGATGTTCAAAATTAAACTCGCAAGTATATGAACTGAATGTAATACGGCAAGATACCTCCAAAATAGTTCTCCCGCAGAACTGTTGGCTTAAATTCCTAATTACTTTGAATTGCCAATGAACATAAATTAATGATTTTAAACATTCTAATCACGTTTTTGAGATTTTAAGATTAAACTAATAAAATGAAGCAATTAAGTAAATTAAAGCAATTAAAATGGATAGATTAACTAATGAGACTAAAGTAGGTATTTAGAAAGCGTCTCTAATTTGCAATCTCTTTTCTAAGTCAAATTAAGCATGATGAAATTCAATTCTGTTAGCTCTCGCTTTTAATCACCAACTATCCAAACTAATAGTCTAATTAACTTCCAATCCAATTTTTAGGTTAAGACAGTTCATCAAATAACCTGATCCTAATGCGTTCATTCTAAATGAAATGAAAGTTGGCCAATCAATCATCCAATTCAAAACTAATTAAGAGCAATTGAAATTAGAAAGAATCAAACTTCATTCAGATGAAGGAAAGTTCTTACAACCTAGGTAGCTACTAAACACCTAACAAAAGAATTTAGCTAAGCATGGCTACAACTATAATCAAGTTGATAACTAAGCTCAAACTAAACATGTTTACAACAATTGAATAATAAAATTGGAAATTAGAAACCCCCTGGGATTGTTAACTCGAAACTCCTTCAAACGGCTGGATGCAGCTGTCAAAAGATCCAAACTTGCAACCTCGAAGTGAAATAATCTTAATAAGACTAGATGAAAATTTCTGGAAACGAACCTAGGTGGCTTATAAAGTCTCTTACAACACCAAAGTCTCAAAAGTCTGAATAAAATTGTAAAAAGCCAAGAAGAAGCTAATCTAATTGAAACCAATATTAAATACCCTAGGTTTTAAGTTTGAGTTCTATTCTAGTTTGGACTGTTTTAAACTTCCTAAATACATGAAAAAAAATCCCTCAAAAGCCTCCAACCAATAGGTAATAAGTTGTAAAACATGGGCCCATTAATATCAAATCAAGTCTTCCATTACAAAAAGGATTATGTGTAGTCGAGAGTTGGCATGCCTATGCTAGTTGACATGGGCATGCACAAGAGGTTCACTTGCTTCAGATGACACGACCTTGATGATTGAGATGCCCATGAAGCTTGACATGTGCATGAATAGTCTTGGCAAGGTCTAAAAGTGGCATGCCCATACTAAATGGCACACCCTCACCATTAATGGATTGCTGAATTCTATGCTTGTACGCCTTGTGTTCCATCCACCAAACTCCTAAGCCTTTAATTGGCACAAAATCCTCTTCAAAATTCTTTTTCTCCATCTCAACTTTATAAGCAAGAAAACGCCATTAAGCGTACCAAATTGACTTCAAATTCATCACAAACCTACACAAAACATAAAACAATGACACTATAAATAACAACCACATCAAATTCCCCCACACTTGGCTATTGCTTGTCCCCATGCAACTCCTAAGTATGAAAGAATGATACATAAATCAAAACCAAACATAACACACAAACAATTCACTCCATACCCGACCTTAAGTTCAATTATCCTAAGCTTTACTAATGCACCCATTATGCCAAAAATAAAGTTTCATAACTAACTATACTCAAAACAACCTTAATTCCAATCTCACTTATAATCAACAAGCAACTTAATATGATCACATTATCACTTCTCATATAAAGTAGGAAGCAATCTAATTAGGCTATTAATTTGTACACATCAAAGGCATAAGCATCTACCTCCCCCATACTTGTCTCCTCACATCTCTCAATTCTTTCTAAGTGTTTAGGTAGAATTTTCAACAAAACACTCGCTCAAAACACAACAAGCACTTCCATAGTTTATGCTTTAATTCGATCTCCACTTCTTACAATATCACCAAGACACATATAAAGAGGTCTTAAAAGGGTTGTAACAGGACTAGGGTGAAAGATATGGAAAAAGGAATAAGGGTTATAACGATCACAAGAGATTAGTAAACAAATTAAGGACCTGTCATTTCATCCAACTTTCTACAACTATAAAAGTGAGTCTAGCTTAATAAATATAGCAAAGTAGTTAAAAGACATGTACTTTCAACACCATATACTCAATGTTTACCACTTCAAATATTTGTATTGTACTTTTCCTTTTTTTTCTTTTTCTTTTTTTGCTTTTTTGGTACAAACATCGAGTTGATTGATTAACTACTGCTTATTCTTAACAACTCACCAATAATAGTCAAAAGCACCAACTGTAGAAAGCATACTTGTTATATGTAGTCTCTAATTGCTCACTATCTTTTATGATCATGGGTAACAAAGAAGGGAAAAACAAAAACAAGATTAAATTGGGTAATTACAATATGGTTAAACCAATGAAAGAAAGGTCAAGATTCAAAGTGGGTTAACTAATGGGTAATGTCAGGCTAGGCAACAAAAGCAATCCAAAAGGGGTAATCCTAGTGCTTTTATCATCTAAGTGTCTTAACAATGAAAATTGCAGCCTCGATCAGTATTCGAATACAAAATCCTAGAATAATTTCACCATGTTTGAATTTATACACACAAGAGAAGGAAAGATAAGAGCTTACAGTGATAATAGCTCTATAATGGCTGAAAAACTCACGAAAGAAGAATGGGTGGTATGTGCAAGTGTTAGGGATTCAATGTATAGCCATTGTCACATACAAACTCATAGCCCAATTGAATTACTAGCATTATCTATTTCAAAAAACAAATAACCAAATTAAGTATTTAACTAAAAATGTGTTAATGGAATTAAGATCACCCTAAGCTCATCAATCAAGTAACTCTATCTAAGGCATAGTTTAGCATCTTTCATCATCTATCATAGGAAATAATTGAAACTAAACTTGGAAAAGGAGCTTTTCACACACAAAAAACTAACAACTAGCTGCCAAAAATTTCAAAAATGGCCCTAATTAGCAAAAACTAAAAACACAGGCACACAAGGGCACAAACACAAACGCCACAAACATCTCAAGAGTGAATTCCTCAATGCACTCCTCAAGTATATCAGAAAAGATAGAGAACATGCATCTTTGAAATGTTGTAGAAGCATTGCGAAGACCGAATGGTATCTTTCTAAAAGCAAATTTGCCAAATAGACATGTCCCATCAAGAAAATAGTAAAAAAGTATGTCTAGATATTTTTTCCAAAATCTGATAAATGAATGGAAGTGGAAAATTATCCTTTTTAGTGGTTGCATTTAACTTTCTATAATCAATATACATTCTCCACCCCGTAGTGGTCTTAGTAGGCATTAGTTTCCCTTTATCACTTTTAACAAATGTAATTCCTAATTTCTTAGGGACTATATGAATGAAGCTCACCTACTTACTATTAGAGATTGGATAAATTATTCCCTTATCTAAAAGTTTTTTAACCTCCTTTTTAACTACCTCTTGCATATTAGGATTCAACCTTCTTTGGGTATCCCTAACAGCCTTAGAATTGTCCTCTAAAATGATTTTATGCATACACATGGTGAGACTAATGCCTTTAATGTCTAAAATTCCCCACCTAATGGCTTTCCTAAGTATACTCAATTCCCTTACAACTAATTGCTCTTCACTAAGAGAAAGGCCAAATGCTATTATAATCGGGTACGTATTTCATTCTTCTAGAAAAGTATATTTAAGTGTAAAAGGGAGCTCTTTCAACTCTAATTTGGGGGGTTGAGGTTCACTCTCCCTCTTCTTATGTTAGAGAGGTGCTCTAAAGGCAATCACCTTTAGCACTTGATATACATATTCATTTGATAATAAAGGCACTTTTTCATTTACTTTAATGTTCATTCACATAAATTGATATCGATCTTAAACTAATGAAGTCCATGATATAATATATAGCATGAAGGAATTCATGATGTGATCATGATAGTGAGATTCATATCATGTGTAATTATGTTTATATCTAAATTATCTCTAGTCATAGAATTAACAAAACTAGACATTGTTAATTCAGACATACTAGCACATGTTATACTTCTTGAATAGGTCAAGTGGTTGATCTCATAAGCCATAGACATAGATTTTTAGAGTTAACACGTGGATGCTCGCTAGAGTTAAGATGTGCATCTCTTTTAATTGTTCTTATCACCTATTGCCTATACGATTTCTTTCGTCCTCTTCGCGTGGATACCACTAGTGACTTTCTAAGAGAGGATAGTTATGGTCGGTTACAACATGACTAGGGGTTTTAAAGATAAAGAATCAAAGACAACAATTCGAAAAGGTAATCTCTATAAACTATGTTATTGTTATTAGAAAAGTGCTCTAAAGGCAATCACCTTTGGCACTCATTATACATTTCCGTTGAATGTGAATAAAAGGTATTTTCATTAATTGATGCTCATTTATTTTAAGAATTGATATAGATCTTAAATCATTTAATAAAGTTCATGATATAAAATATAGCATGAAAGAAATCATGATGGGATCATGATGTTGAGATTCCTATCATATGTAATTATGTTTGTATCTAAACTATCCCTAGTCAAAGGATCAACAAGATGGGACATTGTTGGTTCGGATAGACTAGCATGTGTTATACTCCTTGATTGGTTCAGGCAGTAGATCTTATAAGCTATAAGCATGAGATATTTAGAGTTAACATGTGGATGTTTGCTAAGAGTAGTCAAGTACATTGGATGATATGCTATGAGACAATCACATGAATGATCTATTCATATGTCAATGATAGCCTCATCATAGCAATGGTGCAAGTATCCTTAGACTTGAGGTGCTCAAGGTTATCTTGGATGACGATTCTATGCTTTGACTCTATTCTTTGTTGCCTCATAGAGGGGTGACTAGGTACAACTTGAGGTATTCGAAGGTAGATGAGTAGCTAATAAATAATTCACCACTCCTAACAGAAGGAGTGTATACTTATGGCCTATTATTGAGATCATTACTTGGGAATTTCTGGGCAGAGTGGAAACATCATAAAGATGGTCTTCAGTGACATGTCTAATTGAGTAATGAGTCTCTGGACAAGATCTAACATCACTTCGACTAGATGTGACGTCAATCTAGTGGGAGTTGACACCAAGTTTATGCTCTAAACTGAGTGGGGCATAGTATGGTGAAAGGACGAATTACACAAATAGTTATCAATGGAAAGGTTAATAAACTTTCCGATCAATTGAGGGTCATGATGTATTGTTAGGTTCTGCTCATTATCTGCTCGAGATCAAGTGTTGATTTGGGTGGCCAACATAACACGAAACCTAACAGATCACACACATTGAAGGTGTGCAGAAGAAGTAAAATTGTCTTCAATGTGATCCAAAAGTATGAGATAGAAGTTAGGGCTGGACGGTGTCGCTCGTGCACAGTGGCAACATGCCTAGTCTTGCTGATAGAGCCCAATCAGCCCTAATTTTTAGGATATTCGAATTTAAATGGCTTTTGAGTTAAAATGGACTCTAAACCCTAGGTTATTTTGGGAAACAACTATAATTATCATTCTTAATGTTCAGAACATATTGAGGGCAGTCATTTTCAAAATTAAAAGGCTTTTTCTCTCTACAAGAACATCTCATCTAGCTAGCACTAGGTGGTTGTTCAAGCCATCACCTTCGGGTTTTCTTCGATCGCTTTCGAGTGGATTATTGTTAAAGGCAATTCAACTTTGGATTGCTATGATTTGCAACAAGCAGGCAATAAGGAATTAAAGAATCAAATCAAGAACACAAAGGTAATCATCTTCAGCCCTTAGAACGATTAATTGGTTTTCATGGCATATATCGATTCAATGGGTTCAGGTTTTGAAAAATTTTATTTTTCTCATAACAGTTAATTGGTTTTGATGACATATGTCGATTCAATGGGTTCCAATTTTGAAAACTTTTATTTTCTACTTCATTTTTTATATGTGATGCATGATCAAAACCCAATATTGGTATTAGAGCCCCCTTATGGCCATCAAAATTAATTTTAATTGAAGATGAAATTAGATTGCATAAGGTTCCATTGTTTTGAAAATTTATTTTGATTGTAACTTCGTTTTAATTTTAATTTTTTTTCATAATATGATCATGAGATGATTAAGGAACATAATTATGATTGAAAATTTTATTGAATGTGATTTAATTGGTGAAATTCGGATTTATGATCAATGTGGCCGAAAGCTAGGTTTTCCATGACCTAGTGATGTTATATGGTATAATTGATGAGGTTGTTTGATATGTTTTTCTAATGTGACTATAAGAACATTGTTTTAACATGCTTAGAATGTTTTTAACATCTGAATTTCTCTAAAGTTTTAATTGAAATCATTTTAATTAATTTTGTAAACAAGAGACAAAACCAGACTGTTTTGTGTGCCTGGACAAGATTGTTTTATTTGCAAATTTTTGTATGTATCAATTTCAGTTCCAGCACCTTTATATCATATTTATGTGATAATTATGATATTATTTTGATATTGAATGCATACCAAAATAATTTTCCTTGATTTAGAATTTCCAAGATGATTCTAGTTAATGAATGTGTCGATTTGAGTGTCTTGTGTGTCGGTTCGTTGGGCTTAATGATTTGGTTTGTTCCAAATTGTTTTGATTGGCTTGAGCTGACCCATAAATTCTTATATTGATGATTTAAGGTTTTGAAATTTATGGAAATTTTTCAGTTTTGATTATTGATCAATTTAAGTTGAGCAAATTCAATTCTAGTATGACTAAATAGTGGTGTGTATGGTAAAATTGAATGGTTTGATTTTTGGCATCATTATAACTTGGTTTTAAGGTAAATTAATTTTTGGAAATATAGAATTTTAATATTAATATGATTAAAGGATTAAAATCCATATAGAAATTACATGCAAAGTAAAATTAACCTAATCAACATAAGTAGGTGATTTCGGTTCAAGTGTTGAAACCAGTTTTTCAAATTGAAATCCAAAATTATCATTTTCTATTTTATCTTTTTTTTATGCATTAGAGAATGCATGCTAGGGGTATATAGTATGTATGATGGAAGATTATGGACTTAAGCCAATGTGATTGAGCATGCATGGTTAATAATTTTGATTTATGGTAAGTAGGGCATTCGTGTCCCTGCTTCTTCTTTTGTCTCATGTATTTCTCTTCTCATTTCACTCCTCTTATTGTAAATTTAGATTTTTTATTTTGAAATATGTAATTAGATTATATAGGATTAGGATAGATTAGAGATGAAAAGGAGCAAGAAGGAGGTGCTCCCATAAACAATAAGACTTAGAAATAGGAATTTGATTTATATTTTTAGGTTGTAACTCATGCATTAACCTAAGTGAGACCTAATCAATCTCTCTTTGGCTCAAGGGATTGATATTAGTACATCCATAATCATACCAAGTAGTTAATGTAACTATCTTTATATAATCTTGTAATGATGAATTTATAATGCATGCTAGTAAATAAATGAGACTGAATTAACAAAGGCCCTCTCTTAAAGCTTATGTCTTCCATTAATATGACAAGAACGAGAGTTCTTTTAGAGTTAAGGTTATTGGGCAAACCCAAGCCTACTCTACAAGAATACGTTCAAACCATTGAAATTAGATTTTATGATTAATGGACTGGCTTTAACTAGGTGCATTAGTTTGTTAGGCAAACCCAAGGTTAATATGGATAGAGATGAAATTTGGTAAGTGTAAATGAGATGTACAAGTATCAAGAGTTGAAAACCTAATGAGTGTTCACACATCAACAGTTGATAGCACTAGTTTCGAAAGTTGCATAAGAATGCAACTGGTATGGATCAGACACCTACCTTTGTACCTAAGGTGGCTTGTTGGGCAAACCCAAGGTCATTCTTAGAGATATTGGATATCGATCCATTAGGAGAACTTCTGCATAGATTCTCTTAGATTCATAGTGAGGACTATGGATTCTCAACAAAATAGTGGAAGTCATAATACATTTATTGAATACCTAATAATCATGCATTTTCACGTACATTTTCTAACATGATCTTTTTACAACTACGTTACTAGAATCATCGTGTCTTCAAATGTGAACTTGAAATCTATATTGGAGTCAAACAAGTTGACTGGGCCAAACTTCTTGGACTGGCTTAGGAATTTGAGAATAACTCTTAAAGCCGAGTTTGATGCCCTACCTATATAACAGGACTATGCCTATTATATCACCCCATAACGGAAACAATCTCATTATATAGATAATATGCCACTATTTGTTCTTCTTATGTCTGATTAATCATCATAATGGCTCATATTTTTTTTCCCTTTTTTACATCATATACATCAGCATTAAATTTTAGGCTTTAAGCCCCATGCATTTACAAAGTATATATAGCATATTTGTGTCATATACAAGCCACAAATACTGCCCCTATATGCATAAATATACAAAATACAAAAACATGATACATAGACCCACAAATCAGTCACAAATGTCCTATCTCAGTATGGACTCTAGCTAGCTTCTCTTTATCAACTTCTACTATCTATAAGCTCCTTGACCTGGGTGAGAAAAACACTTGCTAAACTATCTCTTACTTAGTAGTACATATAGGCATTGAGATTTTTCCATGCATCAAATAGGTATACAACACAAATTATATCATGGAATCCTATGTCATGGCATATGAATGTATTAATCATGCTTATGGTAAATAAACAGGTGATGTATTAACTATATACAGTGATCATGTTCATACTATATACATACTTTATACTTTTATTGTTATACTAATTACCCGTATTTTTCATTTAGCAACTTTGTCTATCTTATTCATTTCCTTTTTCAATAAAAACTTTGACAAATAGCACAAGCCTAATTTTCGGACTGTTCGGATATGGGGTGTAAAGTAGGTGAGCTAGTCTTTCTACTCATGCATTGTAATCTGTATACTCATTCGAGCTCCCTCAAGTCAAGCATGCTCACCCAAACCAAGGCTCAACTAACCTGACTGAGTATGATTGTAATCTGTATGCTCATTCAAGCTCCCTCAAGTCAAGCGCGCTTACCCAAACCAGGGCTTAACTAACCTGACTGAGCATAATGGATATGAGTACTAGGAACAGGAGCACCCAAGTCAAGGCTAAACAACCTGATCCTCACTCATACATCTCATTGATATGTATCGCTTATCCCCTTCATGATGCATCATTTACCCTAAAGTAGTTCTGAGGTAGAGAAATGAGCATTTATACCAAAGTATCTATTTGTTTTAATTACATTCTTTCTTGTTTCCATCATATTATATATAATTCATGCATGTTCATATATCACATTTATGTATATCAACATGTTTTTACATAATACTTTAGCATTTGTATATGATTGGCATGTTTCGGACCCACCAAAACATCATTTAAACATAGGTCACTATTGTTGTGAATAGTATCTTCACGGTCATGACAAATTGGGCTAGTGGTGAAGCATGGTCATGAAGGCTGCTAAACTAAACCTTCATGGCCATGACAATTTTAGCATGGTTGTGACATTAGTTGTGAAAGGTCCTAACTTGTGCCTATGGTCAAATTTTGTTAAAATTCAACTTCTAAATCCTTCCTAAACATGCATAGACATCATCCATAGTCATTGGATACCAAAATAAACAAGTTGTCATAACTCAAATCATCCTCCAAAATGGGTCACAACCATACTCACAACTCAAGCTTTACATATGCATTGTACCCACTTTAACATATTTTTCATTTTCTTGCTTATAACCATATTTATACATATTCAAATACTCTAATTAACATTTCTAACATTTGATCATGCCATTTCATGTCTCATATTATATAATATACTATTACTTAACAAATAAACATACTTAACAACATTATTGCACATAACTCAATATTTACATGTATTTATCACATTTAAGGAGCAAATAACAATGTGTATATGTACAAACCTCTATTAAGAGCTTGAAAAAAAACTCAACTAAGGAGCTATCTACCCTCCTTATCGATCTCCTCCCTTATGTACTTGTTTTCCTATCACAATTACAATTATATATCAAATATTATATCTATGGTAATATGACAAAAATGTAAAACTACCCCATGCTCCCTAAACTATGGTTGTTATGCATAATTTCAACTATATATCATAGTATCACACTCTCAATAAATTCAAATGACACAAATACACCTATTATCCAAACATTTTTCATCTCTCTCTAAGGGTTTCGAATCAAACAACACAATCACCTTACATAATTTTATAATCATGTCAAAGAGATGATTTTCTCGCATTTTCTTACCTCTTGATGGCAGAAGAGATTGTAATACCCCTTATCCTTCCATATACATTGTCGTATACCAGACTGATAAGTAGTATTACGGTTTACAAAACCAAATACCAAAACATTTGTAAATAATATAAAATAATATAACATTTTTCTTTTAAGTAGAATAAAATATAAAACAAGAATATATGCAATATAATTCTAAACACACTCTCTGTCTATATTTTCTTTGTATATGAGTATTTAATTTTTTTTTACAACACTAATGTCATAATAATAAAATACAAAAGAAAAGGTCAACCCGCTCGGAATGACTACCACTACTTCTTGGCTCCATATTATGGGGTCCACTATCAGCGACTTTATATTTACAATGCTTGATGGTTTATCTTCACTTTAAACCTACGCGAGAGAAAAACAAACTCTCGTGCTGAGTTATACAACTCAGTTATACAGTAATTTATAATAACAGTCATTTATAGAAAATATCAAATATAAAATTTTTCATCAATATTATACTCATAAAAATCTTTTGTCATGTCCATATATTAAATCATCATATACTAATCACAGGAAAATGAGGGATACATATCATTTCATGATCCCATCAAACCCACCGAATCAGAGAAATAATGTGAATAAATTATATCACACGGTCTCAGAAAATCCACCGGACCGAATATATGTATTATACGACCACAAGAAACTCACCGGGCCGTAGAGTATAATACATGGCCACAGGAAATCTACCGGGCCAATAACCCTATTGACATGTCAATAACTTCAAAAACTGTTGTCTATGCTAATATATGAGCTAAAATATCAAATTCTTGTCAAATATGTATTTCCATAATATTTCAAACTATTTTATCATATAAACTCATTTAAATCAAACTTCATTAAAATTATATTTTAAACATTTAATAGCTAAAATTATAAATTACTGTATAAACCTCAACTTTCACATGCCGATATCTGCCGATTCTTTTCCCCGGTCTGCCTTTGGTGTCGGTCTTGTAATTACGCCTGAACAACAATAATTTCTGATTAACTACAAAATAATCTTTAACATATTTTCTGTTGAAAATAAAACTCTCAACTATTTCTCACCCTCTCATATATCAAAATCTCATATCGATATTATATTTTCTCGTTACACGTATTTAATGCATAATTCAAAATTTCGGTCACCCAACACACTTTCCGGTATGACCAAAATTTTTTCAATATATATATAATCTTTGTAAACATTTCATTCTCAAAACTATTTTTGTCCTTTTACTTTCATTTTTCTCCAAAAATCTATTTTTCTACTAAAAAATTCATATTAATTCAATAAAAGCTTTAAAAATTCCAAATAAATTCCAATGATCTCTTTAGCCCATTTTCTTGTATTTTTCATCACCAATTTCACCAAAATAATATTCAATAATTTCTAATAATTAGGCCAAAAATTCAGCAAAAATATTTCATTCATTCCAAAAATTATCTTCCACTTCCAAACACTCCATTTAACTCCATTTTCATCATTTTATGGCACAAATCCTTCAAAATAAATTTTCAAAAATTCGGCCATAATTGTGGGAAATTTCTAAAAATTCCACAAAAATTCTTAAAAATTATTTTCATCAATTTTTCACCATATCCATCTTCCTGAAGTCTCATTCTACTCATTGTCCATTTTTATTAAATTTTTTCATAATTTTCCTACAAAACCTTAATTCCTCTTTTTCACAAATTCAACATCAAACACACTACCAAACTAATATTTATTCACAACAATCATTCAAACCAACTTAAATCAATGAAAATTTGAAAGAAAAGTGAAGAAAATCTCACCTCAATTTTTCTTGGAATTTTTGACCAATATTTGATTTTCCTTCAAAAATATTTTCTTCACTACTACTT
>CATIWF010082391.1:0-10572 GCA_949630135.1 Balakata baccata | reverse complement strand
GATTATAAGAAGATACATGCATGTATGAATGATTGTGTATTGTACCGAAATGAGTATAAGGACTTGCATGAGTTTCCTAAATGTGGGGCGTCACGCTATAAGTGTGGAAAAGTAACTTCTGATGTTAAGAAATGACCTCTAGCTAAAGTAATGTGGTATTTACCAATAACACCAAGATTCAAAACGTCTATTTGCAAATGTGAAAGATGCAAAGAACTTGAGGTGGCATGCGGAAGGCAGGAAACAAGATGGTGAGCTTAGACATCCTACAGATTCTCCACAGTGGAGAATAATTGATTTTACTTTCCCTCAATTTGGTCACGAAGTGAGAAATTTGGGGCTTGGACTATGCACGGATGGAATAAATCTCTTTGGCACACTAAGCAGTCAATATAGCACATGGCCAGTTGTCATTGTAGTTTACAGTATGCCTCCCTAATTTACTATAAAGTGCAAGTATATAATATTGTCAATGTTGATATCAGGGCCTAAACAACCGGAAAATGATATTGATGTTTATCTTGCACCACTCATTGATGATTTGAAACTATTGTGGAATGAAGGTGTGCTAGTGTATGATGCTTATGCTAAGAGCATGTTAATCTTACATGCTATGTTATTTTGCACTATAAATGATTTTCCGGCTTATGGTAACTTGTCTGGATACACAGTGAAAGGTGCAAAAGCATGTCCAATTTGAGAAGAAAACACAATGGACTGAAGGTTAAATCATTGCAAGAAAAATGTTTATATGAGTTATCAGACATTTTTGCCTCCTAACCACCCTTACTGTAGGAAAAAAAAAGTCTTTTAATGGACAAACTGAAATGCGAGCAGCTCGATTTCCTTTAGCTGGAAATCAATTATATGAACGTGTTAAGCAAATTGAAAATGTATTTGGCAAACCTAATAAGAATGTTCAAAAGGGACCATAGAATAAAATGTCCATGTTCTGGGATCTTCCATACTGGGAACATTTGCTTGTTTGACATTATATTGATGTTATGCATATAGAAAAAAATGTTTGTGATTCTATAATAGGGACACTATTATACATACCAAAAAAAACAAAAAATGATATAAAGGTGAGAAAAGACATAGTCGAAATGGGCACATGGATGGAGTTAGCACCGTAGGATAATGGAAAACGGACATATCTTCCTATAGCTTAATGAAATCTTATACCAAAAGGGTTAGAGGGGCAAACTTATTTTTTTAGGGAAGACCTTTGAATTAAGGGGGTAAATATATTTTTTTAGGAGGGACAAATATTAAAAATTGTATAAATTTGTATACTATTATATATATTTTAAAAAATTAAGAAGGAATAATTACTCCATTAACTATATGCGGCTCCACAACTGTTAAAAGACATACAAGCAGCAAGATGTCTCTTCCAAGATTAGAAGCGCATAATGATGCCAGAAAAGAAGCCAAAATTATAACATCAACTTTTAATCAAGGTTGTAAAAACCGGTCCGGTCAATTAACTAGAAAAACCAGCGGGTCACGTATTTAAGGTTGAACTGGAGTCGAATCGGTTTACGTAGTATTTT
Source organism: Balakata baccata (assembly GCA_949630135.1). Classification (NCBI taxonomy): domain Eukaryota; kingdom Viridiplantae; phylum Streptophyta; class Magnoliopsida; order Malpighiales; family Euphorbiaceae; genus Balakata; species Balakata baccata. The sequence continues at coordinate 9,016 of CATIWF010082391.1, read as the reverse complement.
CATAAAATATAATATGTCTTATATATAATAAAAACATAATATGTCTCATACATAATAAAAGTAGAGAATAACTTGTTAGAGATCTTTTCTAGTGTACAAGAATAATATAACATGTATAATATTCTCTTTTCTATTTTTTAAAAAATCATATTTCATATATTTGTGTAACTAAATATTTAATTAATTATTAAATGTAAAAGGTAATTTATAACTTGAAAATACAATCAGCAAAAATTTTCAAATTGTGAAGGAAAAGTAATATAAAAAAGAAGTAAGAAAAAAATGTAAAAATAAGTAAACAATCCCATATAGAAAAAAATAATAACAGGGTACCTATTGGACTCATTGCAAATTAATTAATTTCATGACATTATGTAACCATGCTTATGCCCAAAATTTCTAGATCATAAACACATTAATAAAACTCAAGATTTTATATGAATTTACCACAAAACTCAAAAGACAACAATTTATCTCATATAACATTGTAAACCTCATGCATATCAAACATCACACAATTTCACAATTTTATGGCATGCAAGATTTTTATCAAAGAAGCACTTACCTAAACAGCCTCAATCCTCCCCTTTTTCCCTTCTTTTCCTCACTTGCTAGGTGGCTCTTTCCTTCCCTTTGTCCTTCTCTTGGTGGCTACTTCTTTGTTCATAACAAAATAAACAATGTTTCATTCAATAACTCATTCAACCAATGTTTTTGCATGAATAATATTTAGTGTCCCTAATGCTTTTCTACCTCTTTCCATATCTTTATTTCCTCCTCTCTTTACCTTATTTATGTTCATTATAACCAATAGTCATTCCCTCCATTTAATACAAACAAAATAGTCCCACTTATTCAATGCCCTTTTCCTTAACATCGATCATCTTCAAGTCACTTATCCATCATTAAACACTTCTAAGCATCTCCCCTTTTAATTCTCCTTTATAGGCAGCCCCATACATATCCAAATAAGTCTTATTTCTTTAGTTTTTAAGCCACAAAATCATCATTTACAACCACTTAAAGGCTTAATTCCACCATTCTCTAACAAAACGATACTTCACAACACAAGTTCACATAACCTCCATATAACCCTAATCTATTGATTCCAAACACAACAATCATCCACATTGATCTCAATAATAGAAAAAAGTTGAATTTAAGAAGAAAAACTTACCTTGATAATTTTCTCCAAGTAGACCAAGATCTCCTCAACTTTCTCTTCCTTTTTTTCTCTTATTTCCTTCTTCTTTTCTTGCTTCCTTAAAGGGAGAAGTTAAGAGGAAATGATTAGTGGAAGAATGTGGAATTCCTACAATTTTTGACCTTTTATACTAAGTAGTGCTTGTGGGTCCCACTAATTAACTTAATCCTTCTTCCTATTGGTTCATTAGCTTAGTTAATTTTAATTAACTTTTAATTATGAGAAATTCCACTCTTGCCTCAAATTTTTCTCCTCATAAATTTTCCCCAACAATTTTGATAATTCCGATTTTGTCCTTAGGATGATTTTATTTTTTTCGTTTTCTTGCATCAATCTTTTTATTTTCCAAATAATAATATCCGTACTTATTTTTCTCATAATTTGTCATTTTTTTAAAGGTCCAAATTTAGACTCCGATCGGACTGGTGTGTCCGGTTATAGCCACATGCGATCGGGGCATAACTCACTAGACGTTACAATTTAATAACAATATGGGGAAAAGAGAGAGAGAGAACATGACAATATGAAAAAAATGCAATAGCAATCCCAAAATTATAAGCTCAAATATCTAGAAAGTATTGAACAAGAAAGAAAAAGGTAACATATTTCTATTGCTAATATGAAGAGCAAGTCCAATGCCCTAACCAAATTCTTGGCACTATAGACCAAGACAAGATTCATATGTTTTGACCATTAAAATATCCCAAAAATCTAAGAAACTAAACCCAAATCAATAAAGTAATCTCAAAAGGCAGACACTTTAATTTGGCAAATAAGACCAGATGCAAAGCTAAAGTGTTTTTATGTTATCAGGACAATCATGTAACTGTCATTATTTTCCAGAAGCTAGGAAAATAATTTGGCATCAATTTGATATTTTTAGCAGCATAATTACTTCTCCAATTTTAATTTAATATTAATAAATCCAAAACTAAAAAATATATATGAAGTTCAATATAAATATGGAAATTTTTTAACCTTTATTCATACTATAAATTGTATAATTTATACATTCAAAAATATTAACTTTGCAAAATAGACAAATTAATTGTATATATGCACAATAAAAAACAAAAAAATTAGTTGGAAAAAATTTTGAAGGGTTTCCCTCATAACAAGCCTACATAACACATAAATGAATTATATTTAACATTTGCACCGAGAAAAAATACAACCAAATTGAATTTTCAGAGCAAATTGAAAAAGGAGGAGTTTTTAGTTGTCTAGTTCTCCCAACACCAGCATTGAAAATAACTTAAAAGGCTAATGAAAGTAAAATTTCTTTAGCTTAAAGGAGTATAAGTAGTCAGGGGTTAGAGTCCCTCTAATATTAAGCATTTGGACTCCGAACAGACTCCAAAAAGAGAAACTGAGAGATGACGAGGAAAAATATGCATTATAGAAAATGATTGTCCTAATGTTTCAAATAAAACCATAAATTCATTAATACCTTTTCGTAACCCAAATTCATAAGGCCCAAAACCAGTTAGGGCAACCAAAGGAACAAAAGAATAGCAAGAATCCACAAAAAAAAAAAAATCACTAGAAGCATTATTGCAATTGCAATTTTAAATTGGTATAAATTCTTGGAGTAACATAATTAAGGAATGTGCATTGCAATTTTAGTAAGGTTAGAAAAAAATGAGAATCTTGAACTATATTGATAAAAAGAGGATACGAAAATAACCTGGAATTTTCACAATTGATATTAAAGTGCCAGCAATTGAAAACTGTCCACAAAGGTTGAACCAAGCGTATATTAATTGCAAGATAAAAAGTGAAAAGGAAAAATAGCAACAATACTTTTAGAGCTTTAACTATCCCATTTCTTTTAGCATTGCTTATACTATTACTTAATTAATTATTGAATTTCCAGTGGGAATAACTGCAATTGGAATTCTATGAAATTAATTATTGAATTTTTATTACTGAAAATTCAAACAGTCCCTATAGACTACACAATAAAATATTTGCTTCTTATTCATGCTCATGCCAATCGAATTAGCTTCTGAGCCGGACTAAATATTTGTAGAGCACATCTATATATTTCTATAGAAATAAGAATTACATTATTTAGATTTATATAACTCGAGGTATTCAAAAATTACAGAAGTAAAATATACACATGATATTCCAACAACAATCTTGCATAGGCGGCTGTAGCAACAAAATATATGCTTCATTATCATGGCATAAATGGTAGAATCAAGCTCTACTCAAACTAAGAATTTTAGAGGACACCCATAAGTTTTCAGAGCATCAAACATAATATAATTTGGAGCTCTATAATTGAAGATAATGAAGAAAAACAGAAGCATCCATGCATGAAAGTTTAATAACTATCCAACAAACATAGTATACTTTTAAACTAATCATACTTGACATTTCTTTGATAAATTTTACCCTATTTCACACTTAATTAAACCTTAATTATGTAAATTATTCAATAGTTAGTTTTTTCCAAATTCCTATTAAGTCTAAGAGAAAATAAGAATGATTCAAATAATACACTTACCAATTTCAACTTGTAATCACTTGTATAGTTTTGGTTCTTGAACTCCTATGGATTGATTCTTGGTGCACTCCAATATTATCTCACTTTCCTTTTTCTTCTCTTAAGACCATTTTTCTATTATTCTTATCCTCTAAAATTGGTTCCCCTTATCACTTAATGATAGAATCCCTATTTTTCCTTAGTCAATTCCACCTCCTATGTAAGATTCACACCTCTTCCTTCAATATTCCTTTTTACCACCTCATGCTTCTAATTAAACCATCCCTCGCGTGCTTTATTTGATTACTTTGATTTCAACCATGGTTTTGTTCCCTAACTAAATTCCAAATCTATCTTTTACACATTTCATACTTCCAAGTTTGTCCTAGTTTAGTACAAACATCTACCTTTGATTTCATTAGCATTCTAATAGCAATATATATATATATATATACAAATCTATCTTTTACACATTTCATACTTCCAAGTTTGTCCTAGTTTAGTGCAAACATCTACCTTTGATTTCATTAGCATTCTAATAGCAATATATATATATATATATATATACACACACACACACACAAATTACTTGATATTCATTCAATAATGTAACATACCAAAATGATACTTTCAATGTTCTATTATACATTTTATTCAAATCAAAATGTTCATGCAAATGATATCAAGAAAATATTCAAATTGAATCCAAAGCTTCTATGTAAATGTAAATGTAAATGCATATGCATTTAGATTAAATATGAGCATTACATATATAGTACTTGATACTTTAGATTATTCAATTGCAAGTTTAAAACCATTATACCACTAATGTATATGAAAAGATCATAAGTTTAAAGCTCTGGTGTTAGCAATCAGAATAAAAATAGCAAAACAAGTAATTTTGAAAGAAACTAGGGTTAATTAGTCTCTTTTCAATGTTCTTGTTCATCACTGCAATAACCTAAATTTAAGAAAAAAATACATCCCCAACAATATAAGATCAATTAGAAAATTAATACAATGACCTAAATTTTATTATTATTAAACCTAAATTAGAAGAATCAACTGTTCACAACAGTATATCCAAATAGAATTCGAAAAAAAAAATTCAATTTGACCGACCTTGGTGGATGGTCGAGCTACAAATCCCACGACACGAGCATGATTCTCTAAAATGCCAATGTCATGGATGGCCAGAAGGGCCTACTTAGAGACTTGGGATCTTATAAAAAAATATAAAGGTTGATTAAAGCTGGCTGATTGATAGGCTTAGAATCAATTAGTTTTGTTCTGATTTGAATAGTTTTATCAAGTATAAATTAAGCAAAATAGAACTTTTGAGTATTCAAAGAAGAATAGCAAATGGGTGACAGACCTTAACCTAGGGTTCAACATTATCGAGCCGACGAGAACTTTTTACAGCTTTAATGGCCTCTCTTTGCTTCTTGGATTCATGATGTAAGAGTTTAAGAGATTCTACGGTTTAGATTTTTGTTTTTCTTTTAACCCAAAGGTAAGAAACAAATAAGAACTAAAGAGACTCATTTTAATTTAAAAAAAAAAGATAGCCTTTTTTTGGGTTTGGTGGGAAACTAGCGCCAGAATACTAAATTGGTAAACACACTCGCCAATTAGCCAAATAATGAGGGTATGTATTAGCAATAGCTAGGAAATAGAAATTTCCACCATTATTTGTTATGCCTTTTAATGAGGGTAAATTATTCTCCTTTTAAAATTGTAAAAATTGGACTTTTAATGTAATGCCCACAAAATAATGCCCATAAAAATTGAACTCGCGACACTAGTTTCTCAGTCGGGACTCACCTCTAGGCTGTATGTTATAAATATATGTTCCTTTCTATACCTATCAGAAAACCTAACCGACATCTGCGTACCCTAGATACTCTAGAAACACCCCCATTCATTCTCCATTGATTTGTCCTTAGTTTAACACAAGAAAACAAGGTTGAGTTTTGTTTCAATAAGATTAAACAATTTGGGTATTTTATTCAGAAAACCCTACCTTAATGATTCAGGGTAGATTAAAGGTTGAGTCACTCTGATTGTTCTTGCTTTTTCTTATCTTATCAGTAAGTATTTGTTACCCTTAAATTGTTTAATTGTATTAGTTCATGGTTTGCAACAATGGATTGGGGTTTAGTTTTGATAACCCTATATGATCAGATCGTGTATAGCCCTCTTTGATGGGTTTGTGACCATTAGAACGTGTCTTTTCTAATAGGGAACATGTCAGAAGGTGGTAACAGTCATTGAGATGGTGAGGAACATTGATAGTGAGAGTTTTCGGCTCCATTGTTAGAGGTTTGTACATATAATCATGTTTTTTCGCTTTATGGCTATATGTTTATTAGTGAATAGGTATTTTTTGATGTTATGTCACTGTTGAATGCCATAATTATTGATCTGAATGGTCTGAAGACATTGGTATGGATTAATGACATGGATTATTCATGATTTTCATGTTAAGTTGATGAAATAAGAATTAAATGGATTATGGCATGTTTACAATGACAAAATGGTATGTTTCAATGAGGCATGACATTCTAGAAATTGGTATTGTGCTTTGAAATCAAATGAATTGGTGTTAGCATGTGAAAACTGAAATTTTCATTGCTGATGAAAGGGGAGTCCCAATAGGGATTCACGAGACTCCAGGCCCACCCAAACCCGCGATGGGCAAGGCTAGCAGCACCACCGCCGCAATGGCATGCTATAGTGTGCCAATGTATATATATGACTTGCTTATATGCAGAAGTATGATACTGAGCATGGTAATATTGAAGATATACATATGCCATGTCTACCATGAGATAATATGAGATAATTTAGTTGGTAACAGCGATAACGATATTATGCCCTATGTGCTATGGTATGACATGAGATATATGTATGTGTACATGATGATACATGGAATATGATATGACATAAGATGTCTACCATGAGATAAAATGAGATAATTTAGTTGGTAACAGCGATAATGATATTATGCCCTATGTGCTATGGTATGACATGAGATATATGTATGTGTACATGATGATACATGGAATATGATATGACATGAGATAAATGATATGTATATGTTGATACTTGGACAAAGATACAACATATGATATATGAAAATGATACATGGATGAATTACATATGGATATGCTAGACTGTTTATATTGCCATGTGATGACATGGAGATGTTATTATGATTATGAAATATGGTTCATGCGATTAAAGGAAAAGACGTTAATGCCCTACTCATACTTGGACTGACTATAGGATAGATGATGCACCATTGAGGGTGGGCATTATTTGTCGAGCAAGGTGGCTTTACCTTTGAAAGCACCCTTGACCCGTTATGATAGCTGTTATTTAATTTATTAGGCAAGGTGGCTTTAGCTCCAAGAGTACCCTTGATCGAGTATGCTAGTAGTTATGTATTTACAAGTCAAGTTGGCTTTAGCTTTGAGAGCACACTTTACTTAGTTATAAAACAGACAATATGATCAGGTGGGTAGGGTGGCTTCAGCTCCAAGAGCACCCCTATTCACAATCTGTATTTGGTAGTCTAGTATTGAGTAACTGGGCGAATATAATGAATAAATGGAAAAAGAAAAGTTGCTTTATAGTAGTTTATGATTTCAAGTAAAGGCTTCTGCTTACTAGGTATGCTAATGTTATGATTCAGATTGTTTGGCATGAGCATATGAATATGATATGATGTATTGGAATATGAAAACATGTGATATACTATGATTTGCCTATTGCGAATTCTATAAGATGCATGATAGAATTTATATGATTATATGTACTACTAAGCTTGGATAGCTTAGCGTGTGGGTTTTCTGCATACAGTTTTTGAGCCATAGGTAGAGTTGACATGAAGAAGCCAAACTAGTTAGATCCAAAGTCAGCTCCCATTTATGCATTTCTATTATTCATGCATTTTGGGATATAGTGGACATTGTTTTGTCTTGAATTTTGGGATTATAATGTATAATTGTTTCAAGTTGGGTGCATTTAGCCCTAGTTTACTTATCTTTTGATTATGGTTTATCATAAAGGCATGGACTAATGTTATTCATCTATATGGATGTATGTTGATAAGTATGATCAGACAAATAATATTATTATATGTTAAAATGGTAAAGGCTAAAAAGGCAACAATAGTAAGGTTCAGTATCATGTATGTAGTAGCACTCCCTTGTATAACGGGTTAGTATGCTATATGGGAAGATGTTATATTTAATGATGAATTCTTTATACTCTCACTATTTCTTATCATTAAAAACTATTATTATTGTAATGTCACCAATCTCATTCCTTGCATTTCACATATGTATATGAACATGTCATCTATGTTTTAGGTTGCATGTCTACATATGTATAAATGTAGTGAATATCCAGTGATGTGATATATAATGTTTGTAGTCAAGTTGTGATGTTATGTTGAAGCATTAAATGTTGCAAAGTAATACTACGATTAAAAAAAATATCTCTTATTATAAATATAATCTCGTCTTATTTTCATGCTATACAAGATAACATGATATGAGTATAGGTGGTTTCTAAAGGTATAAGGTGTTACACTCTATGTTAGCTCCCACTAGATTGACTATGCCACCTTTAGCCTAAGTGATGTTAGATCTTGTCCTTAAGAATCATTACTCATTTAGACATGTCAATGAAGACCATATTTATGACATTTCCACTTTTGCTAGAGATTCTTGAGTAATGATCCCGATAAGTGGCCATAGGTATACACTCCTTCTATCAGGAGTGGTGAATCCTTTGTTGGCTACCCTAATGGGTTTTGAGCATGTATCATATACATATTACGCAGCAGAAAATAAAATTTTTCAAAACCCGAATCAAAGGATTATACATGTGCCAATGAAAACTAATTTAACTAAAGAAAATTTAGAATTTATACCTTTATAATGTCTTGATTTTCTTCAACTTCTCACCTTGTTGGGTTATTGCAAACCACAACAATCCAATCTAGGATTGTCTCTAACAATATCCACGCGAAGAAGAAAGAGTGAAACCACTAGGGAGATAGCTTGATCACACCTCAAAATGCTAGTAATGTTGTGTGCTCCTTTGAGAGAAAAATTAACCTTTTAATTTTTCTTCTCCCAATAATTTTTTCTTGTCTATTTTCTGTCTTTTTAGGTCTTTTAAATCAAAAAGAATATCAGTTTCATAGAGTAAAAATTAAGAGAGGAGATAATAGGGAGTTATGAATAGTAAAAGAGTGATTAAATGGCCATTTAGTGCCACTTGCGGGCAGCTGTATGCTAGCGCGC
>CATIWF010082381.1:0-16823 GCA_949630135.1 Balakata baccata | reverse complement strand
TTTGTTTTTGTATAATATATATTGGGGTGTGTAACACTGATATTTTGATTACAATATTACTGTAAATATATATTTTATTACGAAATATAATATATAGATTTTGGTGTGTGTAAAATATTAATTTGGACATATGTATAATTTAAATGTAATTGAAAAAAATAATACGAGAATGTAAAGAACAAGGATAATAATATTAAAAAAGAAATTTAAGTCACTTTTCATGTGGGTTATTCAAAACGGCTAAATGGATAATGTCTACTTTCTTTGCTATTATAGAGTGGGATAAGGGGGTGTTATACAAATGGTTAAATGATCTATTGTTTGAAACATATAAGAGATTGAGATGCTCAATGTCAGGCAGCAGTTTTCTTAATAACTTGCATGTTGAAGGAGTGCAGTAATCATGCTAGTGAAAGAAATAATTAATGCGGGAGTAAGCAAGAAGAAGCTAGGGAAAACTTCATGCAATGTTAGGCAATCTTCGAATTTCAATCTTCCTATTTACTATTAGTCTAATAGGATGCACCTTATCACATTTGTGGTGAATATTGTAAGAGGAGGCATACGCCCTATTTTGCAGCCAGATTGGCCATTTGGCCTTCTGATGACTAAAAGGTGTTGTAACCTTTCATTTCATGCTTGTCGTCAGAAACAGCTTAAAACCAATTCACTTCATACAATTTTTGGGACGATATTACCTCCTAGCAGTGAATAGTGAACAAGCCTTGGCCAGACTTGTATCACCTACCTACTTTATTGGGTATCCAAAGAATAGAGGTTGCCTATAGGGATTTCCGGCCCCTGGCTTCCTCTTTTGCCAAGTGTAGAATTTCAAGACTTATGCCAAACAGAATAGGATATAGACTTTTCTCTGTCAGCTCTTGAGGTGTATCAACTTCTTTTATCAATTAAACTATGTTTTGCAAAATTTATGTGATGGGGTTTTCTTACATCGTTTTCGTCTTTCTCACTCTAAATGATTGTGTCAATTGATGGTATTACTGGAAGGAACTGAGAAGAATCACAGAAGCATCTCTCATGCAGCTAATAAATCTTTCATTTTGGACTGGTTGATATGATTACTAATGCACATAAGCACAAGATTTGCAAATTGGAGTAAGAGGTTGTTATTGTATAGTTGTTCGGTTGTTCATGTTCCAGTGTTTCACTCTTTCCAATTCAGGGGATAATTTTTGGAGAAGTTGGGAAATGGATGGTCCAACTGTAAATCATCCTGTGAATTCAAACAGGAATCAAAACCTTTTTATATTTATTTGAGTAGGCATTTTTGTTCATCAAGATTTAGTCACCCTGTTTGAAAAAAACTACAAGCTATTTTGAATTCTACTGATGTTGTGGACTCCCATGAGTTCCTCTTTTAGATACTCTGATGTAGCATTGAAACTGAATACTCGGCCATGAATCTCCAATGATGTTTGTGATGAAGACATGTCCAGCTATTAGCCTATTGGCCCTATTCCCTAGGAATGGCAACAGGACTGGATTTCACCTTTTCAGTCTCTGTTTTCTGTTATAAATTTATATAAACTTAATTTCCATTTTCAATAGGGTTGGGAATTTTCAAATAGAATTGGATATCTCTCGACATATTTAATTTTTTTTAATTTATATTTGATATTATTTTTATTTATTTAAATTATCAAAATAAATTAAAAAATAATAAAAAATTATTAAATATCATTCCATAATTCATATTGATCTAACTAATAAAATTATAGTTTTAATTAATCCATACCTAACTAATAAAGTTAATATTCACTAAAAAAAAATTAAGCTATTTATATAAATTAAAAAAATATCATTTGAAATACTATTATAATTAGTATTCAATAAAAAAAACAACAAACAATATATATATATATTAGGACAGGGCATGAGAAAATGTATATAAATATCGTCTCCACTCTATTTCTACTAAATGATACTTTAGATTTCCCCAAAATCTGATTTTATTCCGATCAAAAGTTAAAAAATTTGTTTCATTCGGAATGGATACAGATCAAGGGTCCATTGAGTCCAGGTAACCAACACTAGTTTACTGATGAAATGACTTGTTACATGGACGTGGTATAGTAGGAACTTGGATTTTTTTTTTTGTTGTTGACAAAATCTATTAAGGTTTGTACTCTTCTATGGAAGTGATTTTATTATGGTTAGTTTAAGATTGAATTTTGGAAAAATGATTTTCGGAAAAAATTTTATATTTTTAATTTTTTTTAGTTTTGAAAACTGTTTTTGGTAAAAATAGATAAATAGATATTTTTTCTAAAAACAGATTTGAAAAAAAACAGTTTACAAAAAATTTAAAAAATTATTCAATTAAATAAAAAATTTTAAAATTTACGCTTTGGACAATTAACAGTAATTTCAAATACTCCATTTGTATAATTAAGTCAAAATTGATTAGTTGTTTTTTTATGTTTGATTTTTAATTAAAATAAATAAGTAGTAAAATCTGTCCACATGTCCGAGTGGCTAAGGAGACAGACTCGAAATCTGTTGGGCTTTGCCTGCGCAGGTCGGCGATTTTTTTTTTTTTGTGACAAAATTAAATTTTCATAAACAAAAAATATTCTTTCCTTGTTACTTCTCTGTGCTCATGTTATATTATGCAAAAAGGCATAATGCCCTACTTGCCATTTATGTTAACTCTACCTCATTTGAATAATCACTTTATTTTTCTAAAAGAAATCCATAAGCTACTAAGAAAAATTATTTTTCATTAATGTCCCCTTCATATTATAAACAAGAAAAAAAAATAAAAATCATTAATTAAGCTAAACTTTGAGTTATTCCTATACTTTTTAATTTATTAGGCCTGATTTGCATAAATTGATAGAATGAGTGCAACCCACTTCATTCTCATCTTTTCTTCATAAACCAAACTCATCACTCTCCAAAAATAAATTATCCACAAAATGATACCCAACCTAGGCCTAATCCCCCTAGCCTTCCTCTACTTCTCCTTCATTGCTTGTGCTCTTCTTGCATCTCTCTTTGTCATCTTGAATTGCCTATTACTTGCATTCTCCTTGGCCATCTTCTTCATTGTTATAATTGATCTACTTGATCTCTTTGCTTTCATTTCTTGGTGTTTTGTGTCATTAGAGGCAAATTTTGATCTGGGTTTTGTTCTAATTCTTTGTGTGGTGATAAAGTATGGCATTCATGCTTTCTTGGATTTGAAACCTTCGCCTAAAAGTATGGCCTCTCAATTCAAGGTGAAAGCTGCCCTTTTTATGCATAGAATTGATGCGATGGTGCAACACAATGCTAGATTATTATGATGTTCAACCTATATTTTATTTTTTTTACCCGTATAGAGGCTAATGTAACCGGGCAATTTTCTTGTGATGGATTGTAGAATTCAATGTGACAACCATATTGTAGATTCGAGAAGTGAAAAATTTGATGATTGTTCTCATTTAATTATATGTATTAAGTTTTTGTAACTATTTTATTGGTATAAAATGCTCAACAGGAGATTTGAACTCAAGACTTCACAATAATTATTGTCAGATTGATAGCTTTTGTAATTATTTTGTTTGATATCCTAATCTTATAAGTATTGAAGGAAACTTTTTAGCAATGTTTGAATTTTCACACTAATTAATGAAAGTGTTAATTCTTATAATTAAGATAAAACACTAATATATATATATTATAACACTAAGTTATAAGTGTAAAAAGATGATTAACTGATATAATGCAACCATATAAAACTAATAGTTAGGGATGACAATGAGTAGGATACAATAAAAATTATTATACCCGAACTAGTTTATATATACAACTATACGAACTCGTCCCAAATCCGATTAATATTACCCGTTTAATATCTGAATCTGTTTATTATTCAAAATTTTAAACTAAAATAAATTTTAAACTAATTAAATAATTAAAATTTTTAAAATATATAAATAATCTATTATAAATTACCACAAAATCAAATAAAATAGATAAAATAAAACATAAAATTTAATTCAACACATTCAAATTAAAATAATTCATCAAATTGTTCAAAAATAATATTAAAACAATAAAATTATATATTATTCATTATGATAAAAAATTATATTTCAATCTCAAAGTTATAAATATTTAGAAACAAATAAAAAATAATTAATTATATTATTATATTTATTAAATTTCAATGGAATAAACTATATATATATAATAGGGTAGCGGGTACCCGAGTATCTCTACCCATATCCTACCTAAATTCGTGACGAGTTTACAAATTACTATACAAACTTATCCTAAAATCCTAATGAAGTTACCTATTAGAGTTTAAACGAGTACGAATAGGTGCGGGTATCTGCGAAACCTACACCTGTTACCATCCTCACTAGTAGCAAAAGGCAAGTATAGGGTTAAAAATATTATTGATACTAAAACTTACCACTTAATTACAAAATAATATTAAAATTTTGATTTATTGCAATTAAATACCAAATTTTTTATAAATATAACAATTTTGGCATTTAAATCAAAATTTTAATAAAAAAATTGACGTAATATATTAACCAGCTAACGTAATATACCAATTTAATAATACATTATTTTATTTAATATCAAATTATAATATTTATAAAAATTTTAATACTAAATTACAAGTTTTGGAATTATTTTAAGCGACACCCGCAGGTGAATATTAGCTGCGGCGCGTTAAACATTTGGTGCATTTTAGCAATTCCGCTGGCTGAGACTGAGCAGAACACAATAAACCTAGCGAAAATTCTTTAGTTTTGAAGATGGCTACTTCAAGGGTTCTCTCCAAATTATCTAAGTCAGTATTGCTCAAAATTTCTCCACTGAAATCGAGCTCCCTGTCTCAGATTTCATCCTCAGTGAAGCGCAGTAATCAAACCTCAAGGTACTTTCTTTAACCAGAATGAAGTTGCTTTGTGTGTGTGAGCGCGCGCGTGTATTACTTCAGAGATTGGAGAGATAAGTTTTCTTGTAAATGGTTTTGCTTAATGGGTCGAATTCCTTTTTAATGGCTCAGCAAAGTGTTCTTGGAATTTGGATGCCATCACCAGATGTTTGATAAAAGTACTAAATTAAGAATTCTTTATTTGGTGGGAGGTAGGTAATATGACCCATTTTTTATGGTACCATTGCCGATTTGGGTTCAGGTTACCAGAGGAATTGAGCTGCTTGTTATCAATAATGCCTTTGCATAGCACCACAGCTTGTGCTCGTTTAAGATCATTACTTCCAATACAATCTCAAAACTAGGGCTTGGTTCCTCAAGGTGATCCTATTTATCCCTCTATTTTCACTTGCCACTAGTCATTTTATTTCTAATTGGCTTTTTCATTGAACTCATCTCATCAATCTATAACTAAATCAGAAGAATTTGCCGCAACTTTTCTATTGAATAGAGTTAGAACCCAGTTCTCCTGACTGAATTATGAGGGACCTTTTCCATTGATATGATTTTCCAGCCTTTAACTGTTTTCGATTTTTCCTATACTCTAGTCCCTTAAGTTTGAACTCATGATCGGGTTTCTGAATTTCTTGTGATTTCTAAGAAAGTACATATATCATATGTTGTTTGATGTGTTGTTGAAAGTAGTTATTTCTTTTCCTTAGTTATGATGATCCACTCAAGCAGCACTGCAAGTCACAACCTTCTTATCTGTTATATTTACTGTTAATTTGCATTTATTTTATTTGAGCTTGAGTTTAAACAGCTTTTCTGCAAAGGGAGTTAAGCTTGTGCGAAAAACATGAATGTAAAAGAGTATACATATCCGAAAGAGAAGGCATTTTTTCTTAGATTGTTGTTTGGTGCTTGAAGAAAATGTTAGCAAGAAGAGCACTCTTTTGTCTTAGATTGTTGTTTGGCATGTATAGTTTTGATATGTTCATACCCAAGTGTTATACTACTTTATTTCGTGTTACTTGCTTTGATACCTATTACAACATATCATACCATACCATCGAGAGAGCTTCTGCTGGCTCAGTTTTTATTCCGTGCTTTATCTTGTGCATTGACATAGGACCCAGTCACCTAAGATATTTCAAGTGTATACAAACTTCATTAAAAGGAAAATAACTCAGTTATTTTGTATGACCTGGAAAAATAGAAACTAATCAGTCATAATTTCTTAGAACAAAGGATGCTAGCGGATGTTGCAATCTTTTGTACTGTTTATTATTTTAGCCATAACATGCATTCAAATGCAGATGATAAATATTTTCTATGCTGAAAAGCTTAATGTTGTTGCTGCTGCAGGAATATCCATGCCTTTATGACTGCATCCCCTTTTCAAGGATGCTGTGTGAAGAATTTGATGTTGAATTAAATACTCTTTCTCTTGAACTTTAATGTGTATCTGCAAATTTGATAAAGTTAAAAAACTATGAAGAAGATGGAGCATGTCTAGGATTGAGCCAAGTTGAGAAAATGATTGAATGAGCTTTCTTTTCATGAAAAGTGAACTGATTCAAGTTTCATGGACATTTGCCATTATTATTGACTTACAGATTGAATCTTTAAAAAAATTATCAAATTTTCAGGCTGAAAAATTATATTCCGCCATCCACTTTTGCTTTCAAGGTTTCTTAACATAAACTTGTCGATTCTTGGCAAGAATGTATACTCCAGATGCTGATAAAGATTACTCTGTTTCTGGAACAGATAGATTGGTTTGCCGTTATAATTTCTGGATGAATAAAAGGAGAAATTCTTATGTAGATTTAGTCTACTATATCATTTATAGATTAATCCAATTATACATTGATATGCATATTTTTATTGGTTGAAATAAATACAACATAGATATTATTTAATGATTGGATTAGTATATGGATGATATGGTATATTGAATCTATCTAAAAATTTATTGAATAAAAGATCAATCAGTGCTTGTTAAGAACATGAATTTCAAGTCCATGTTCAGCTTCCACAAAGGGAACAAAACCTCTAGTAATATGATTCAAGTTGCAACTGCAGGCCGTGGTCCTCTGCAATTCCACATCCTCATTTAGCATTACAATTTGTAGATTCTATGTAAACGTGTATCGAATTTGCAAACTCATCTTAGCAAAACAACTACTAGAAACTTTGCAAACATCAATTATTCAATCCTTTGGAAAACCAAGCAACTCGCGTCCATGTCCTCATTGTTTTCCATTCTGCCAATGGCAGCCTATTTTAAGGCACAGAAGTAAATCATAAACTGGCAAGCAAAGACACATGTTTATGCAAGGTTGGAAAAACAGGTCCGGTCAATGAACCGAAAAAGCAGCAGGTCACGGATTTAAGATTGAACCAGAATCGAACTACAGTCAAACCGGTCTATTAAATTGTTGTAAAATATAATATTTAACATATTTTATACGTAGTAAAATATAAAAATTATTTCAATTAAACATATTTTATACACAACAATATGTTCAAAATATTAAATATTGAAATTCAAATTAATATATAAATATATTTTTAAATATTTTTAAGAATAATAATATCAATATTTATATATGCTATTTTAAAAAATAATATAATTTATTTATCTATATATTTTTTATTTTTAAAAAAATTATAACAAATAATAATTTGTAAAAAATAATATTCAACATACATTCATTTCTCAAGAAAAATATTTTATATTAAAATAACTAAATTTAAAAATAATTTATATAATAATTTTATTATGATATATATTAGTAATATAAATATAATTATGTAAATTCAAATTTATTATATATATATATATATATATCTATATTAAATAATGTTAATACTTTTATAAAAAACTATAATTTAAAAAACTAAATATTGATTTTATATAATTTCTTTTCATTAATATGAATAATTTTATAAATAGTTAATTTTATGTTACCATAAATGGATTGATGGTAAAAGCTTAAAAACTACGTTTAAATATCCATTATGTACAAAAAGTGATATTTTTGGATGAATTTTGAATTCACAAGCCGGAAAACTGGTCAAATCCAACCGATTCACAATTGAACCAGTCTGTTCTCTAGTTCTTAGGGCGGGCTAAAGCCCCCCATTTTATGGTACAAAACTATCCAGCCTGATGGCCGTATCCCAGTTTTTCCGGTGGCCCAGCCGGTTTTGATAACATTGTGTTTATGTACTGAGTTCTCAAATTGTATAAAAGATATATTCGGTTCACAAAGCATATCAAACCAAAGATAACAAGCTTCAATAGAAAAAACGGCCTTTTTGGTTGAATGAACTAAATATCAAATTCAACATAATTTGGAACATAAACATTTTCTTTTTTTTTTTCTTCTCTACAAGGAATGTACATGGTTGCAAAGCAAAAACACAGTAAGGGAAGCAAAATAAGACCAAAAGAAATACATATATTTATATATATGACTGAAAAAAAAAAGGGAAAAAAAATATAAAGGAGCAAGTTAGAAAACAAGGAGTGAAAAGGAAAAGAAAAAAACAATAAGGTGCAATAAATCATGACATCAAATACTGCCAGCACTTTCAGGAGTGGATTTTGTTGTTTTGAATTTTGCTATGTCAACAAGGTCTCCAAATAGCTTATCTTCTGGCTTGGAAGGCTTCTTAAGGGGCACGTAAGATGAGGTGGAAACTTGATAAGATGAATTTCTCCCGTTATCATCTCTAACAGAAAGTCCATACATTCGCTGCTCAAGGTACTGTGTCCCTTGTTGCTGAGTGTACCCATATCCTGTCATTTGGTTGCCATACATTTGTTGAGGGTACATGGAAGCCATCTGCCCAGCTTGCATTGGTTGCGGAACACCCATATACTGGCCTTGCACTGCTTGAGGATGCAAGCCTAACTGATTGCCTTGCACAGCCTGAGTATTAATTGCTGGTAAGTGACCACTTGTGATTGGCTGTAAGTACATACCCAAAACTTGGTCATTTCCCGAAGGTTGCAGTCCCTGAGGATACATGCCATTTGGCAGTGGTTGTGAGTGAGTCACAACTACCTGAGTAACTTGTATTTGTTGAGGGTATTGAGCGCCTGATACAGGGCTGCTGTCTGCTGGTTGAGCCTCCCATGGAGGAGGAGGCAGCGATCCACTGCTTTGAGTACCTTCTCAACAATCCAAAATGAAAGCTTTATAAATTATAATGGTATAGTAGTAGGAGTTTGAATTCTCTAAACGTCAACAATGATCAATAGAATTCAGTATAATGCTGGATGTAGTAAGGTGTTAAATAGGGATACAATTAGTCCGGCATGTTCAATGAACAAACGAGGACCTTTTGACAAGTTGGTTTTCCACCTATTCATATATCTATGGAAACCACTTTATAGGATATTAGGATGCATACTGCAACAAAATCCTAATTTCAATTTTATTTTAAATTCACTTTAAAAATAAAACTTACCAAAAACTGGTGAAGCTGGCTGCTGCTGCTGCTGAGCTACCTGTCCATTCCACACAGGACCAGCAGATTGCAAGAATGGTGAATGCTCATACCCTAGTGATCCCATATTTAAAGCATTTCCATTTGGGTATATTCCAGCTTCTGGGGGATGAAAATTTTGTTGATGATGGATTTGTGGAGTCAAAGAATTTGTTACTCCAGGTGGATGGGTAGGCTGCACATCGCCAGCATTTGGGGAGTTGTTACCGTTAGAAAGCATATCAAAAAGAACAAGAGCATTCTGCTGAGATGGAGGGGTGGCCGGTTGTGGCTCCCCAACAGGAACAAGGGCCAGTGATGAATCAGCCTTTGGTGAGCCAAAGTCATCCCCACTCAACAAATCCATTTTGGGATTGGCAGCTGGTGCAGTAGTCGGACCATTAGTTGCTGGAGGTGCAGGAAGTAACAACTGATTCAGTACACTAGGTGTGGAGGCAGACCTGCATAAAAATCATGTCATCTCCCAGCTCGCAAAAACCCTCCAGTCTTAACTACATAAGAATTCAACCATTTAACTTCCATTTTGAGCCAAATTATTTAAAATAAATAAACTTCCATGACCACTGGCTGAATATGAGTGCTTAATATGCTGCCAACTTAAGCAGAACTTAAGCAGATAGGTAAATAGAATTCTCTTAAGTCTGAAAAGCCTCAAACTAATTTCAACGTTATCACATAAGGCACATATTAAGACATCATTCAGCATATGAATTGTAACCAAATGTTCTCAAAACCATTAATTAAACTGAAAGGTGCAATACAACCAACCAGACTCAAAAAAAATCCAAAAAATTTAACTTGATTACTAAAATTCAGTAAATGTTGAGTTCTGAAGACCTAATCTAACTCTTTTAATATCAAGGGCAAAAACATGATCTTAAACCCAACCATGCACAAACTGAACAACAAACTTCTAACTGTAACTATGAAAATTCTGCCCAACCGCTTACATGCCTTTATTGTTTTCAATCAACGTACAGAATAACAAAATAAGCTGTTAAATTTTTGCAACCAAGCACCACACTATATATATACCATTCTGAAAAAAATGCACTCACCCCTCACCCGGTTTTTTGTGGTTGTCTCCAGTATCAACCAGAGGACCATCATCCACAAGCGCTCCACCAGATTCAGGCTTTGGTTTCACAGTTAGAACAGGGGTTCCAGAAGCAATGGCTTCATGCTTGACCAGTACACGCTGCAAATCATCATTTAGTGCAAGCCCTTGACATAGCAAGGATTCATCCCTGAAAAAGTTAGACAGACATTAACAAGTTTTATATGAGTTTAGAAGGAAAAACTATGCTGTCCTTGGCCTTATTGTTTCAATAGCCAGACTAAACTGACTAGTTAAACCAAGAACCAGTCAAATAATGATTTAGTTCAGTTCAGTCCAATATTCAAATTTATTTTTTATTATAATCCTTCACCTTAAAAGCCAATGAAATATATTTTCTTCGTGAAATCATGTTAGACCAGCATTTGACTGAGTTAAGAGGTTCATCATCCATTTGAATTGTACATACTGTTTCTCACATTGATGGTGCGCATCAGCGTACAAATTAAGAAAAGAAAGTTGAAGTATTAACTGAAAATATTTAATGTGGTCGCAAGCCAATCAACAGGTTCTATCGAGTAGTAGAAAAGACTTTAACATGTACGTAATAACTATAAAACTAAAATATGTATATCAGTATTAATTTGGAGAAACATAAAAAAGGACTACCTATGTTTATATTTTAAAAAATTAATAGGTGCATTTGTGTATTCTTTAAGATTAAAAATATAGAATGAACAAGTACAAAAAAGATTCATTTTGAAATCACCAAGTCTTGATTAGTCTAGGTAAGATTTTGGGAGAAGTTCTTATGACTGTAATATGTTGCATCAGTGCTCACGTCAACATCTCACTGATACCCATCTAGCACACGTAAAGACACAAGGAAAATAGACTCCAAAAGTGGTTGGAAAAGGGGACCATAGGCACTATTATAAATATAACGAGACTGAGTAATAGGATAAAATTGGTACTCACGAAGTTGAATTGACAAGATGGACCACCCTTTGCTTGTATGTACGACACTGTTCCACCAGATCAACAATAACTTCCTGCCTTAGTCCCTAATGAGAAAATTTCGAATAAGCATACAGTCTAATACCAAAAATTTTAGAATACTTGAAAACAAGGAATTTTTACAATTAAAAGTAAATAGTACACTGAGAAGCTTGTTCATAACCTGCAGGCATTAACCAGGGGCCGCCATATCATCCTAGTAACACAAAGTTTTACCAATCAATATTTTATGGAAAATTTACCTCTTTGTTTCCTGGATCTAGTGCATTTAACATCTCTGCAAGAACATCCATGATACCCCGTGCATTCTGAATTTCTGTCAAACTAGCGATACAAAATTTGAAATTAAATTTAAAAACTCAAGAGCAACACCACTAATCAAAGAACTGGAAATGAAATTAAGAAACCAGTGCAGCTATTTGTAAGAATGCAGAACAAATAGTATTCATTCTAATACTGCTACCACTGTAGTCATCGAAAAATGTTGCAAGGTAGCCCTAGCAGGTCATGTGCACAGAAAAACACAAATAAAAATCAAGATTATTTAATGGATTTCAAGCCAAACATACTAAATTTGTGGCCCTTTACAAATGAGACCTATTGTGTAAATGCTCATCTGTAACACATCAGTCAGAAGGGGGCTACATTTTTGCCTCAAGTCATTGCTTCCTATCTATACATTTGCAATGAACAGAATGTACATTGTACACTAAGCTAGGGTATATGATCAAGCAAAACGTGTGTTTTTTCCCACCAAACACCTTCAAATGCTTGTATAAACAAATTCTTAATCAAAGCCAGTTAAAATTTCAGAAGAAGGAAAATAGATCAACACGATTTCATAATTACAACATAAAGAGAGCCTAGCAAAAATGTTTTTGCTATCAATCGTATATCACTAGGGAAGAAATAGCACCAAGAAGTGTGCCACAAGAAGAGGTCATATCAATAAACAGAATGGATTTTACATTAGACTCCATATGACATCAAAGAAAGTGTTAAAAAAATAAAACCTTAGTGATGGGAACTCAGACTCAGCAGAAGACTCTGCTGACTCTTGCTGATGCTCATTATTCCGCAAATTTTGAGGATAAGACGCCAAGGGTTGTGTTTGTGGAGGTGTGAATACAGGTGCAGACCTGTCAGATCTCTGAGGGAACACTGCCCCAGCACGCTGAAACAATGAGTGATTTGACTCAGAAATTGCTGCGCTGATTTTCCCAAAACTATGTATACAGTGTAAGGAATGAAATAATGATATCATAGTCATGTTTAATTAAAAGTTCACTGTGCAATAAATACTGCAATATTCAGCTTTTAATTTCAATTTGGATCTTTGTGTCAAAACATACCAACAACTCCTGGTATGCAGCATAATATTGTGGATATCTAGCCCTCGCTCCACCAAAAGCCTCTTGCCAGGTATCTATTAGAGTCAGTATCTTCTCTTTGACATGAAAGTCAGGCTACAATTTAGCATTAAAAAACAATATGAACAAGTTTTTCCAAGATAGATGAATATGACAAAGGAAAATCGTACAAAAGCATGCTCACCTTCTTCTTCACTATCCTCACCATCTCGAGTAGAACATCTTTCTCCGCAACATGCATATGGACAATGTCCCCACAGTTCTTTACTATGGTCTCCAATAGCTTGAACAAGGCATCCAAACAAAAATTTAGACACATTTAATCATCTGAATAAAGTTGTTAAAAACGACAGAAACCCTCTCAATCAATTTATCCTTCTCCATTAATTAATTCTATCATGAATCCACTTTTCTCACATGAAAAGGCAAACTATAACTAACGAAAAAAATAATCAAGTTTTTTGAAGCTTACAGTCAGAGCTAGAAGTTGAACTTTTGGGTTCTTACTGCCAATGCGCTTCTTTATACCTTTAACAACATCCTTTGCTTGTCTGACAAAAAATATAAGTCAACACAACATTCCCAATTTAGGAAACTGAACAAGATTTACTGCTCACCATCATCAACAAAATAGCTGTGCTTGGCTTAATAATGACTTTATTATAGCGCTTTCGAATAATATTAGTAACAACCACATGAATATGTTAAGCAAGTTTTGGAAGAAAGTCACACAAAGAACATTAATTCTGTTTTCATCGCTCTTATGCCTTATTAAGATTAAGAATTACTGCACGCCACCATGCCAACCCATAGTTACCTAGAATGAGACACCTTTTGGGTTGTGGACCTGTGGTACTGTTACAAAGGAAGCGCAAAGCTATACGAATACACACTTAGCTGGTTCACTAGTTTCTGTCAGTGTCACGGTATACATTACAACTATTCAGCTTGTTATTGT
Organism: Balakata baccata; assembly: GCA_949630135.1. Lineage (NCBI taxonomy): Eukaryota > Viridiplantae > Streptophyta > Magnoliopsida > Malpighiales > Euphorbiaceae > Balakata > Balakata baccata. Next base: position 3,000 of record CATIWF010082381.1, on the reverse strand, counting down.
TGTAACTTTTAGAAACATTTAGTAACTTATGCTTTAAGTTTTGCTTTCCTATTTCAATCTCCCTCCAAATAAGTGAGCATCTTCCCTTCTGGAATTTTTCTATCCACTCCTTTTGAAGAGGGGAGCATCCAAAAAGATAGGACGGAAATCTACCTTTGCAGTAGCAAATGCATGTGCAGTATGGTGGTGTGGTGGTTTAGGGGGTGGATTAGAGGGTTTAAATTAGAGAACAGGACAAGAGCTTGGTTAATAAGCCATGTTGTATAATCAGGGACAATTTATAAGTCCTAGAAAGGTTTGACTAAATGGAGGCATATTTTATATACAGTATGTTTTGCTAATAAAGTAGTTAAAGATGCTCCAGGGAGAAAAGAAAGGGTCTGTTGCTGAATTGGATTTTGAATAACCCTATGATGAGCAGATTTAGGTTTCTTGACAAGTTCATGGAGATAAATTTTTTCTGTAGTACAATCAATGATAATTTATATTTTGATATGCTCTTGGTGATTGCAGGTGGCAATCATAAAGAAATAAACTATAAAAGACTCACATCTCTCTCTTATATTCACTTTTCATCACCTTTGTTATCAATATTTTATTTGGGACAATGAGCTAAGTGGTGGGAAGGAATTTTCTACAGTGTTTAGACATGTAGAATAACATCAAATTTGCAGCTAATTAAGAACACCGTTTTCCTTTTCATTGAAGATTGGGCTATATTTTCTAGTGGATTGTCTTTACCTTAAATATTAAGGAAATTCCAGTAAAAAATTTACTTGGCCATCTAACAGGTATCTATTAGTACCTTGACAACTTTCATACATCAGTTTAAATTTTGACTTAGGTAAGACTTTATCGACAGGATAATCTAATTAAAAAGCATTCAAAAGCATTGTGAACCCATTGTTTAAAGTGCAAACTTTCATATCTCTGATGAACCCATTGTTTCCAAAAAGCATTAAAAAAAAGGCACCTAATTAAAAAAAGGGTAAATTACAAAAAAAATCACGAACTTTGCATTTTATTATATTTATATCCAATTCTTTAAAAATTTGAGTTTAATTATATGTACTTTGGGTTTTATAACAAATTTTGCCTCGAATGGACTGGATCTCATTTCGAACCTACGTGACGATGACCTGGAAAATATAAATAATAATAATAAACGACATGGCATACATAGTAGATCTGATGTGGAAAAAAATTGCCAAATGTACAAAAACGGCATCGTTTTGCACAGTCCAAAATCCAATATTAAATTTTTTATGCTTGAAACAGTCGATTTTTGGTACGTTTTTGTAACAATCTTAAATTGTAGCTATCTAGTATTAAGAATAAGTTCGCAAAATCTTCAAACAAAGAATTTCGAATTGGATTTTGAACTGTGCAAAACAGCACTCTTTTATTGCAGATGACCACGTGACAATTTTTTTTCCATATTAGATCCACTATGTATGCCACATTATTTTTTAATTATTTTTTAATGTTTTTCAAATTATTGCCACGTAGGTTCGGAGTGAGGTTATATCTACCCGGGGCAAGATTTATTACAAAATTCAAAGTACATATAATTAAACTCAAATTTTTAAAGAATTGGATATAACTGTGATAAAGTGCAAAGTTCAAGAATTTTTTTGTAATTTACCCTTAAAAAAATAAGCATGAAGTGTGATAATTAGTAAATATGGAAACAACCTATAAGCTTCTATAATTTCCACTAACTTAGCATCATCCTTTCCCTAAACTAGATTCCTGCTGTACTATACATATAATAAAATTTGATTTCCACCTCCCGGATGAAACTAATTAGTAAAGAGAGGGTTCACCAGTACAACGTCATAATCATTGAAATACGAATCAAAGGAAAATTTTCATAGAGTCTTACAGAAAGTGACAGAATTCAACTTCTACTTTCTTTTGTTTCACCAGTGGTTTAAGACAAAATCCATTCTCGCAATTCATTGTTCCTAATTGAGACAGACCCCAGCCCTAGCTAATTTTAAGGGCTACCAATCAATGAAAAAAATTCAAAATCGCATACATGAAATAGTTGCATGATTCAGAATCTACTTCTATTCGCTAAGTAGAGACTTTCTGGGTTTTCACAACAACTGTTCGATCAAACTATGTCATCCTCAAGAAATCCGTTAAAAGGAAAAAAACATACATGGGAAACAGTAATTATTGAAACCGCCCAAACTTGAACATAAAGTACGCCAAAGAACAACATAAGGAGAAAAATAAAGAGCATAAAATCAAGGAAGGCGCTTACGCAGGATCGTGATTACATATATCACAGATCTCGATGTTCATGGCCCAGTCAGGCCCGATCAACATGTCGGTTGTGGCCCGTTCCACCATAGAATTCACCATCTCTGCTTTCTTTTCTTTCTCTTTTTTTCCTTTTTTTTTTCTCTCTTATATCTTGCCTTCTTATCTCAAACTCCGAAGATCAATCCTATTCCGGCAACCGCACACAACTTATTCCAACGAGAGATCGCTCCAAACTCCTGGCGGTTTCACGTAAATTCCGGCGAATATAGGTATCCTTATCTCTCTAAATCGAACAGCTCGAACAGAAAAGCCTTTATCTCAGGCCTCTCTCTCTCCCTCCCTCTCTATAACTTTTTCCTCCGCTGCATAAAAATCAATTAGTTTCTTAATTTTTTTCTTTTTAGTTATTTTTTTTCCATTTTCTGTTTCAGTTATTTTTAGATTTGAAATAATTAGACCAACCATAAATTGACAAGTGTTATAACGAGTGCTCCGAGTCAGATTGCGCCATTGCGGTGTGTCGCTCCTTGCTCCGTTCCTTGACCGACCATTTTCATCCAACGGTTTTTTGTTTAGACGGTGATAATACGACACCGTTTATGTACGGATTAGATTACTCGAGAATATTTGCCTTGCAAGAAACAAATCATTTCTTTCCTGTTGTGAATAAAAAAATAAAGAAATATTAATTCGCATATACTAATTTTATTATTTTTTTAATGATAA
>CATIWF010082370.1:0-22203 GCA_949630135.1 Balakata baccata | reverse complement strand
AGTAGGACTTGGGCCAAGATTCATCTGTTGGATGAATTGACGATGAAACAATTCTGAGGCCAGGCCAAGTCTTTCCATATCAGCTTGAGAAGGCTGTGAACTGGGAGCCGGTGTATAAACAGGCTGATGGGAAATTGGAGGCTGCAAATTGACAAATAAGCCCAATGGATCGGGATAGGAAGAGGGACTACTGTAGTAGTCTTTCTTGAGATCTTGCCGAAGAGAACTGATTTCCTGTTCAAGCTGCTGGAGCTTAAAGGCCTTTGTATCAAAGGTAGCATCATACATTCTGGTAGAAATCATACGCATGACATCTGCATTTAACGCCGTATGTTTCTGTTCAAGTTGTGCCAAAAATTTGATACCAAATTATAATATTTTTAAAAAATTTAGTACCAATTTATAATAATTAAAATTTTGATATCAAATTATAATAAAGCGAAAAAATTTAGTACCATTTCCACAATTATTCAGAGTTTAGAATATATAGCTCATTAGTCTTTTACATTTTATAGATATATGCTGCTTATTTTCAGTAATTTAGATTTCATTTTAGTTGTGCAAATTCAAATTAGAAAATTTCTTCTTTTTTTTTATAAATTAAAATCTTTTTATTGAACCATTTTCCTATTTAACTGTTAATTTTTAACTAAGTTCTTATTTATGAAACATTTAATATTTAATTAAATATAGTTAAAAGAAGGTAAAATTTGTTTAATATAATACGTTAATACCCTCAAATGTTTGAAAATTATACAATGTACCTTCTTTATTTTATTACAATCTATTAATACATTATTTTGTTAAATTTTCTATTAAAAAAATACAAACATTAAATTGTGGTGAAATGACATTAGAGCTGGCAACACCATTAAACGACACGGACTTAAACAAATATGAATTTGAACTTAACAAATATGGATAATAATTGTATAAATACTATTAAGACACGAAAAAAATTCTATTATAAACAGATTTTATATGCTTAATCTGTTAAGACGCAATAAATCACGATTAATAATATATAAAAAATTTTAATTATTTTAAAGTCAAATTATATAAAATATTTAAATGTATATTGTAATATTTCAAATATTTATAATATTTAAATATAATAAAGTTATAATACATTATGTTAAAATTAATTGTGTTAGTATATTTTATAAATAAATAAATATTATATAGTTATTATTTTTATAATTATATTAATATTTGTGTATAATCGTATCTAGTGTCGTGTATGTATATATACATGTAAGTATATTTAGTTAATTGTGTCTAATAGTTTCATGTCATTAATATATACACGATTAGACATAATACGATTTAAGACACGATACAAAATAAGATATGATACAATTAGTCATAATACAAAATAAGACATGATACAATACGAATTGTCTGCTCTAATATATTGCACCTGTGCCATTTACAAATTTAATTTATTGTATAAATATCTTTTTGAAATTTGATATATTATTTTGGTATTCTCTTCATAAAAAAGAACATTATTTTTTACTATGACTAAATAACTTAAATTTAATAAAAAGCTATATGGCATTTTGCTTTTATAGTTGAAGAGTTAAGTATGTATTTTCCTTTTATATAAAAAAGTAATTTAGAATAAGAGAAATCTAAATAGGGAATTTTGTGCATTCGGTTCGATCGGTCTCCTCCTTGGTTATAAAGAAAGCGGAAAGTCCTAAATAGAACTCAAAATTCCCTTCGTTTTCTCCATAAATACCAATAAACCAAATCCCCATTGCCAGAGGTTTTATCATACACAAACAGGAAGAGCTTCCCCTTCGTAATATTTCTCTCTCTGTGAATTCTGCAGCTGATCAATGGCTGCATCTCAAGCTAGTCTTCTCCTCCAAAAGCAGCTCAAAGGTCAACCCACCAAATATTTTTTCGTGTTTCTTTTTCAATTGGGTTTTTGCTTTTTTACCAAAGTTTTGTTTTTGTATCTGCTAAATTGTTTTTTGATTGATGCTGCAGATCTTTGCAAGAACCCAGTTGATGGATTTTCTGCTGGTTTGGTCGATGAAACCAATGTGTTTGAATGGAGTGTTTCAATAATGGGACCCCCCGATACCTTGTAGTAAGCACTCCATTTTACTATTTGTGAATATCAAATTTGTACTTTTAGATTTGTGTTTCTTTCTTGCTCTCTTTCTTTTCAACACTGTGAGTTCCCCTTTTATATGTGCTTAATGGTTATTGTGCAAGTCTTTGAATTCGTTTAAATGTGTTAAATTATCTTATTTGTCGCTGTGGTTTTGTCTCATTTGTGCGTGTGTGTTTGGGTGCTTGGTTGACAGTGGAATTTTATCGTGTCTGATAGATTTTCCTTCCAGGGTTTATGGGTTCTTGTTTCTTGGGAGATTAAAGTGATGGCAGGCTAGTTTTAGAGTAATCATTGTTAAAAGTTTCAAAATTTTGGATAAATTTTTCGAATTTAAGTAGTGGTTACATTATTTTGATCGTGAACCTGACACGCTGCTTGAGAAGCAACCTAAAGGTGACACAATGATGGTGTAATCTTCAGGTGATACTTGCAATGCTTTCTTGTCCTTCATGATAATCCAGTGATAAGGTAATGGAACTGCAGATATCCGTTTGTGTGAATAATAAGTACATATAATAGAAGTTTTGGATAACTATGTTCTGAGCTTTACTGGCTCACAAATTTGTTTATGTTATGTTGTGGGTTATGAAAAAATGTTGTCTGCTGACAACCAAGCCTCTTTTTGCAGTGAAGGAGGGTTCTTCAATGCTATCATGAGCTTTCCACAGAACTATCCAAACAGTCCTCCCTCTGTGAGATTTACTTCCGAGATGTGGCATCCAAATGGTGAGTACTTTGGTTCTTAATTTACCTTTTTATGTTGTTTATTAAAAATTTAATGTATAGTAATTGCCTGTACGTATCTGCATGCTTGCAAGCATATATTTTGACATGGACAGCTACATTGTTGCCACCTCTGAACAGTTTATCCAGATGGAAAGGTTTGCATATCAATTCTCCATCCACCTGGCGATGACCCAAGTGGATATGAGCTAGCAACTGAGCGTTGGAGTCCTGTACATACAGTATGTGATTCTATCATGTTTTCTGGAGGCTGCATATTTTATAGATAATTTCTTCTTGCTATAAATAGATTGCATTTTTACTCCTCCTTTTGGTTTTGCCTTACAGGGTTTAATATTTGCTCATAGTTGCTTGTTCTCTTTGTTATGCTATCATCTGTATTTGTGAAATATGTTATCTTTATTTTCCCTTTTGTGTAACATCTAACTGCTGGAAGTTGATATCCGGAAGGCCATCTAGTTCTCAAATTATTTAACACTACACTTATGGATGAAGATGGGTGTCGGAGGAGATGTGCATATGGTAACTCTTTGCATTCAAGCTTGTTTTTCATCAACTTTTTGGCTTGAACATCTGATGGCTGTTATGATTGGCAGTGCTTCTTGTTGGGCCTCTGTAAGGAAATGACTGCAAGACAATTGCACATCAGCTATAAGGGGTTTAATTTTAGCCCTTATTGAGGTTCTTTTTCCCAAACTCTGCACAGCTCTAGTTTGCAAGAGATCATTTGAGTTTTCTGAATATTGGATACCCTAATCTAGTGCAGGGGAAACTAAAGCAACCAAGTTCTGCAGAAAATTAGAAATTGTAATGCTTTTGATGTGGTAATATTGATGTCGATTTTTTTGACTCAATCATCTTTGTTTCTTTAGCCCAAGGGTGAAGCTAATGAAATTAGGAATATCAGAAAAGAACTTTTTTGAAGCTGCACGGAGTGGAGTGTTAAGAGTGTTCTTATCCATCATGTGATTGCAATGAATTTTAGAATCAGTCGCAAATACGAACATTGTAGTGATTCATTTTTTACGACGTATTTTCCTGTATCGTGATGTGCATTCAACATGGGACCAGAAAGGTGATTTACAGAAAAGATCCGTGGTAGTGATCTTACAGAAGAAGAAATAGGGAAAAATATCCATGGCTGGCAGAAGAAATGTCTATGCCATGTTGTGTTCATAAGAGGAAATTAGAGCATGAAGGGTTGGATTTTTCTTAACCATGCAATAGATTTTTAATGGGTGCTGCATTTTGTATTTTAGAAGCATGATTCACCTGATCCTGACTAGTAATCAGCTGTATAGGATCTCTTCCTTTGCAGAAGTTTTTATTTTCTTATTTCTTGAATCACCAATGTTCTATCCTTATCTTTTGCATACTGCTATTGTGCCCTTTCGAGCTCTTATCTGCCATTTTGACTTGTTCATATTCACTGTTCTATCACTTCTTTCTCTTAACTTTCTGTAATTGCAATTTGCAGGTTGAAAGCATTGTTTTGAGCATCATATCAATGCTTTCGAGTCCTAACGATGAGTCTCCTGCAAATGTTGATGCAGCAGTAAGTCTAAGATGTCATTTTATCTTATGTTAATATGGGTCAATTATCATAATAATGCAGGAAAAAAATTAATATTTTTTCTCACATTATTTTGTATTGCATGTCGCTAATGTAATTGCTTCTAGTGATTGCACGTATGAGGATATCATTTTTTTTGGAAAAACAATAGAATTATAATCGTTATAGTAACATTCTTCTGCCAATGTTTTAACATCTCCGTCATATATGAATGTAGAAACAATGGAGAGAAAGTAAAGAGGAGTTCAGGAAGAAAGTGGCTCGATGTGTGAGAAAATCACAAGAAATGTTGTGATTTCCACTATTCTTCAGTTGCATTGATCTGCCTGTTGCTGAAAATCTTATTTCAAGGAAGGGAGTGGTGACCATAAGACCATATAGTGAAACATGTAACATTCTATTTATAGTTTTTTTTTTATTTAAATACCATAGCTTTAAACCTTTTTAATGATAATATTAGCGAACTTGAATCAACCAAAACTGATTAATTCAAATCTTTGAGGTTGGTTTTGTTCAAATGGATTGCAATAATAGTATTCTTCAATTTTTCTTTTATACCAAAAGAGACCACAGGATCAAAATATGCATTTTGCTATTAAGATACTCTCCTAATTATTTTCTGAGTTTGGTAAAATTGTAATTAGATAATTAAGCTTGTGAATTGAAGTGAAAAATCAAAAGAAAATTACAAAAATTGTGGAAAGTTTGCATGGAAATGCCCCATGTAACTTGTAAGATCTTCTTTCCTCATCATTGACATTTGACTGCGAGTTCTTTAATTGAAGGATGCTTGGTGGCATATGAGTTAGGTAGTTGATGACCACACATGTTTGATTTCATAGACTATATGTAAGAAAATAAAAATCTGACTTCCAAGCTTTAAAAGCCTAAAAAGTTTTTTTTTTTCCCTTGAGAATTTAAAGACTTAAACAATATGCAATCCCTTCGATTTATCAATTTTTTTTTAGTGTCAATAATTTGAAAAAATAATATGATTAGTCACAAACGCAACAATCATCTTTGATAATTTACATTTTAATCGTCATATTAGCAAATTGTGAATAATTGTCGTTTTTCAAATTTTTAATGTGATAATATAACCTAAAAATAATATTCAAAAGATAAATTAGACAAAAACAAACAATCAAAAAGTTATAAATATTTGAGGGAGGATTATGTCAAATTTAAAGATTGAGAAGTTAAAAACCATACTTTGAAATCTAATATATTTCACAAATACAGATCATAGCATAACAAACAGTACAAAACAAATTGTTTACATTTTGATTGAGTTGCAGGAATTGGTGAAAAAGAATTGCTTTTCTATTTGTTTGGCTAATTACTAAATAAGAAGAAAAAACTTTGAAATAAAAGAAAATAAAACAATTTTCATTTTTTCTTCAAATGTTAAAATCATTGTGCAGGAAATGAAGAGAAATACATGTAATCAATATAAATTAAATTTACCAGTGTATCTCGTATTTTACCAGGCAATTCTCTCATAAATCTTTATTTTCATTGTATTTAGATATTGTTTATCATTTTTTTTTATTTTGATTAAGTAAAAATATAGTTTAATTAATCATGAGCAATATTTTTGTAAGATAATTTTTTTGTATATAAAAGCATATATAATTATCTTAATAAATGAAAAGGAAATAAATACAATAAGAAAATCGGCTAATTTTTATTTTGAAATCATCAACAAATATATATATATATATATATATATATATATATATATATATATATATGTTTTTGCTGTCTGGCTGCTGCTTAGTGCTTTCTTCCTTCTCTTAAACAGACACATTCTGTTATTTTTGTCATTCTCTATTCACTTTTGATTTTCTTTCCTTTTCCCATCTTCCAAACACAGTTTCCGTCACTCCCTTTTCCTAACAAAAACAAATCTTTTTCTCTTCTTTACTTCTATCCGCAACCCCTTCACCCCTAAAAAGCTCAAACCTTTTTCTTTTCTTTTTCCCACCTTCCTTCACACTTCCTTTCTTCCTCCTTTTCCCTCCCTTTCCTTCTTTTTCCCTTTTACTTTCCCTCTCATTCTCTTTCTCTTTCTCACTTATCCCATGAAACTCTGCCTATGTCCCGTGACTCCTCTTCTTCTATTCCTCTCATGACTACTTCATATTTTCATTTGCACCTCAAATTTGCCTCCTTCGCCACTGTCAACGGCAACGATCATGCGGTCTCCACAACCACTTCGTAACGGCGAGGCTCCGTCGCCTCACCCGCGGATCCCGACTCCCCACTTCCATTCTACGGTGTCCGTACAGAAGTTGAAACGATTCAACTCTCTTATTCTGGTTTTCCGTGTATCGACGTTTTGCTTCGCTCTTGCTTCTGCGGTTTTCATGGTCACGAACTCCAGAGGATCCGATTCCCCTCGTTGGCATGATTTCGACGCTTTCAGGTATTGAAATTTTTGTTTTTTAAATTTCTTTTGATAAAATCTTCTTCCTGCTCTTGTTTGGTTGCTGAGGAAGTTCTCTTTTTGTTCAGGACTTTGAATTTTTAAATTTTAAATATTTTCGTAAAATTCAAAATATTCTATTCCCGCTGTTGGCATTTTCAGTTTTAAATCAGTTAAAAGTGCATCAGACACCAATAATCGACTATATTATTCCTTTTTCTCATTTTCTTTCATATTCTTTCACTTTCTCGGCAACCAAACGAAGCTTTATTACTGTTAAAAAACTAAAATCCCAATCAAAATTGACTAAACAGATACGTTTTCGCCGCGAACGCAATCGTCGCTCTCTACTCTCTGTTCGAAATGGCCGCCTCCGTATGGGAAATTTCCAGAGGCGCTACTATCTTCCCCGAAATTCTTCAAGTATGGTTCGACTTCGGCCATGACCAGGTAAAAAACACATCAAAATTGAAATCTAGGGTTTTGAAATTTCGGCGGAAAGCTGAGACTGAGAGATTTAATGGTGTGCTATTGCGAGTGTAGGTGTTCGCATACCTGCTGCTGTCGGCGGAGTCAGCCGGGACGGCGCTAGCGAGGACGCTGAAAGGCGGCGAAACGTGTACAGCTAGCAATGCATTTTGCGTGCAATCATACATAGCGATAGCTTTGGGGTTTGCGGGGTTTCTGTTCTTAGGGTTATCGACTTTGCTTTCGGGTTTTCGGGTCGTCTGTTTTGTAATCAACGGCTCTCGTTTTCATCTTTAGATTGATGATCGGACAGAGAATAGGAAAATATTTTGAGTGAGATAAAAGAGATTTTGTTTTTCACTTTTTACTGTGTTAATAGTGAGAGTACCGATACGGTAAGAGTGTGTATCGTGTTGCTGGTTTTTTTTTTTTTTGGAAAACGGTGTCGTGTTATTTTTTGTTTTGTGGCATTTGAGACTTTGTACATGGGGTTTCTTTCTGTATTCTTTTGCTAACTAAATTAATGTGGCTTATAGTTTCCCATTACGGAAAAAAAAAAAAAACTCAATTGAGGATTTACGAATTCCCTTTTCAGTTTGAAGGTAGTCAATTTTCTATATGATTAATTAGTCTTTTTTTTTTATTTTTTGTCCAGTGATGAGAATATTAACTTGGAGTGTTTTGGTGTAAATTAAATATAATGTTTAATTTAATCCACAATTAAAAATTTTTGAATATAATTCGAACTAAAATTGCAGGTTAGATTGAATTTAATTTTATTTAATAATGATAATAATATCTCATAAAAATTTATAATAGAGTAAAATGAATTAATGGTATTAAAATTTTGTTAATGTGGAAGTCAGATTTATTGATATAATATTCTGAAATTCAACTTTAAAATTTTGATATCAATTTGATATATATACAAAAATTTTGGTTAAAAAAAATATATTTTACCCTCTATAATATCCTAAAAGCTTTTAGTTCACTGTATAAATTACAATAGAAATTTTAATTATTTTTTTAAGTATTTTAAATTTTATATAAAATATATTTTTTAAATAATAAAGTGCATTACAATACTAGATTAACATAAAAATTATTGATCACTTTAATTATTTTGATAACAAATTATTTAATATAATTAAAATAAATAAACATATAGGTTGATTTGTAATATAATTATGATATATTTATTATGAATTAGATTATTTTATAATAGATTGTATTTAAATTAACTTACCAAATCATATATTGATATATGATTTAAATTTTATTGCATAAAAAAATTAGAATAAATTATAAATGCTAAAAAATATAATTGATAACAAAAAAAATAGAGTAAAAAAAGAAGCTAGCAAAATATACATATATAGTTTTAAAAAAATACAAACTAATTCAATTCACTATATTTTTAAAATCGCAGTTTGATTACATATTGGTTTGGATTAGATGGTTTATAAACACCTCTATTGATAACCATTATTAAACAATTTTCTGAAACCTGTGAGGTCTCAAAATTTCGAGGTTCACTATCTTATGAAGTAGCTTCCCATTAGAAAAAAAACTGAAATCTAATCTATTGGCAACGATGACAAAATACAAATAAGAATGAAGATCAAAATAGAAGGTGCATAAGGTTAAGAAAAAATTACATAGAGGGACCCTTTTTTTTAAACTAATTACCATTATACCTCTAATTTATTTCATTAACTAAAAAACTATTTGTGAGTTCCAAATTTTTCAATATACCGTTCACTCCAAATTAAACAAGCAATATACTATCCTGGTTCCACGTCTCTAATCAAATTTATTTCCTTCTAAAAATTCATTTTTCTGGGTCATGGTTATTCTAAGAAACGAATTGGGAGATTTGGGATTGCTTCATTTTGTGAACTTCTTTCCTTCTTCTAAACAATCAGATACAAATTGGAGCAGCATCAACTGTGCCTCACATGTCTGCTTAGCTCCCACCATTCATACCTCCAAACTCTAATAAAATTGCATGCAATTTGTTCTCTCCATTTTTCCGCCATTGTACCACAAAATTCCTCTCTTTTCATATCTACTTCTCTTTTAATCTTATGATCTCTTCCAATGCGATTAGATATGAGTGACATATTTTACAAATCCCACTTGGTTCATTCAATTTGGAAGGGAAATCTCCAATTTCTAGTTTTTAGGGTTTTTTTTTATTTGAACAATGATACAATTTAGAATTGTCTTTATTTTTTCAGTTCTTTCTCGGTGATTTTAGGAGTAATTATGGTTTCTTATATGAATTTGTTAAATTTTTTCCGGTTCAGAATTCTTTGGATTTTGGAGAAATTAAGGTTTTGTGTTTTGACTTTTGTATTAATCGTGAAATTAGGAGTTGGTTCTCTTTTGGGTTGAATTTTGTTCTTTGTTTTTGAATTTTTGTTGAAATGAGGTGTTGTAAGTTTGGTAAAATTTGGATTCATCATTAAAAATAAATTAAAATTATTTTTGTATCATATAACACCTATATAACCTGTATATAATGAATATATAACTTGATCTGTGTGGTAGAAATAAATTGAAATGCAATACATGTACTGGAATTCATATCATATATTACCAATATAACCTTAAATAACCTACATATAACATTCAAACAGTATCGCTATTATTTGGTAGTTAAATATTCAATATAAGAACACACATCTTTATTTAAATATGTTATATCTTAAAAAAATATTATATTTCTCAATATTAAATCAATATATAATTAAAACATATTCTTATATTCATTTGGTGTTACAAAATTTAGTTTCATCATTAAAAATAAAATAAATTTATACATGATTTCGTTAACATATACCAATATAACTTGTATTTAATAAACATATAAGTTGGTCCATGTGAACAAAAATTATTCATTATTAACATTAATTATGAATAATTTTCTTTCATATATAACCTGCATATAACAAGAAAATAACAAATAAAAAAAACTTATATGACAATTATTCTAAGTTGTTTTAAATAAATTCACATAATTAATGATTCTTTGATTTTATAAATTTAAATTAATCAATATCTTAAATTAGATAACTATTAATTATATTTAAAAAGTGCAAATGTTTATTATGAGAAAACAAAAATTTTGAGATAGGGAGATCGAATTACATTTTATATTTCAGTTATAATGGTAACTACACAATGTTGGGATTTACATCAAAAACCCTAAGGTTAAAGCATATAGTTCAGTATATTGACCAATTTGCCAAAAAAAAGTGTGCTGATTTTGACAAACGACAGGACTCTAAGATTTTGGACACCAAAAAAAGAAAGCTTCTTAATGCTTCAAAAGAAAAGCAAAAAGCATTTTCAAGTGAAAAAGCATTCAATTTCAGCCAAGCATCCCTCCTCTTTGGTGCAACTTCGGACTGTAGGTACACAGTATATGGATAGGATTAGAGTTGTTAAGTTTTAAGAATATGATTGCAATAAAGCATTCATAGTGAAATGGACACACCACTTGCAAAAGTAACCAATCGAATGAATGCCAAAAGTACTCCAATCTTCACATAAGAAACAGCTGAAACACTCATTACCAGCCGGGATAAATACCCCAATAAAGTTGTCATAATATAGAATAGTGAGGATTTTTTTTGTTGTCTAAACGTAATGTGTGAACATTCATAATATGCTATACGCTTTAAGTGAATTTGATTCTCATGATGCTAACTACAGTTAATGATGGTAACTAAGAATTATAACAAAAAGTTTTCCATTACAAGCACCCTAAAAAATTGACATGGTCCAAGCATGGTTTACCCTCTTAAATATTGTTTAGCCTCGTCTGATTTGTCTGTTATAGACCGTTTAGTTGCCTTCATATTTTGGGTCAGCTATCACATAATGGTAAGCTATAACAAGAACAAAAATAAAAATGCCAAGAAAATTGGCAAAAAATCCCAGGTCTTGATCATCAAACATCTGCAAAAGTAGATATATACACAAAATTATTAGTGTACCAAAACTCATTATATCAAATCTATAACAAACTATAACTTCTGTCACCATCAAAGTGGCGGCATTATACTTGCAAGATGACAATATTGAGAAGAACATCAAATCACGTCTACAGTAGAACAGTAAAAGGCACTTCTTTTATTGCAATTCTAGATTGGTTGGTTTGATTGCTATGTGACTACATCGGAAGCCTTTTAAGATTAACTATAGTTCAAGCAAAGACTTCATGTCGATAATGAACTAGAAGGTAATGTCTACTTCAATTAGTTACTCTGAACCTAATTTTGCTTTTTAATCCAGTCCCATCGGTATCACTACTGCCTAATCCAAATTAATTACTACCAGTGACAAGTATCTTACTAATAGAGACAAATTTTTTAGGACAGAAATTTCAGCTCCTTTAGCTCTAACATGTGGGTTTCTAGTCATCAATCTAATAAACATCCAACCCAACTAAAAATAAGATTCCCCTGAGTTTTATATTTCAAGAGGAATCCTATGAAACTGCAATTGCAAGGAGATAATCACAGAGATAAAAATTAGTCAGAGATGACTTAGTGGTGTACAGAGTCATGTTAGATCATGCCCAAGCTAATCAACTTTAACTGAACAATTGAAAAATGATGAAAAAAAGGAAACTTCTAGCAGAAATAAACATAAAACTAAGGGCCTGTTTGGAACAGCGCTTCAAGTTAGCAGTGTTTGGTGAAAATATATTAGCTGTTACTGTCTAATGTTATATGACCATTAGAGATATTAGTTATTTTTAATATAACATATACTTAAAATGTTAACAAACAACTATCAGCTACCAGCTGCTGAATGAAATGTTTTAACAAACACCTTCGGAGCAACTATTGGGTAACAAACAACTGTCAGCTATCCCAAAAAAACTAAACCAAACACCATCTAAGAAAAGTTGAATGACTAGCTTCTTTAACTGCAAGCTTCACTTAAAGCATGGATTTTCGGGTTCGAAACTGTAAATAAAATTTCTCACAATTGTATTACTGCATATCAAAGTAAGAACGAGCTCCAGTTCCAATCAAAGCAAAAACTAAATACACAGCAATAGCCTCTAAGTCATAGTTTTCAGGCACAATTGAACAATCATTAAAAGTTTCTACATACTTATAATCCATTCAATTAACTAGATTTAAACTCACACAATATTGGATACTTTGGGAATTACAAATGCAACTCCTCTCCAATCTCACCTCACATGGGAACCCAAGTGTGACAAAGTGCAAGGAAAATTCCTTTTTGCTTTTCCCCTCAAAATACCAGGTTAGTTTAGGATTTTAGACCTTCATGACAAAATTCAAAGGAACATCCCTGAGCTCAACTAAACAACAAATACATCAACATCAACAATTCAAAAACTCGTGTAATTTTAATAAGCATATTATACTAAAACAGAATGGACCGTCCATTAGGACGTCCACCAAATTGAGCCGACAAAATTCGCTAATAAAAGACACAAATCTATATCATAGACTGAAACGAGGCCAATCAAAATTGAAAAAAATATAAGAGAAAGGCCTAACTTCTAGCTGAATTTCTAACATCACCCAACGGCAAAGATGAAGAGAGCCAAGAAAAAGATAGTCAAAGGCAGAAAAGGATCCGATCGCAGTGGGATTCGAACCCACGACCTTTAGATCCGGAGTCTAACGCGATATCCACTCCGCTATGCGATCGGATGTGTTCATTACTTTTCTATTTACCATGCTATCATTGTCGAACCATTGAACCATGCCAAGACAAAAACGCCAGGAATTCTAACCGCCTAAATAACATTGTTAAAAGAAACAAATGCAATTCAATCGCAAACAACCAAAGAATTAGACGCCAAATTTTTAACGAATCATAAGGTAAACAGATCTGCGATCGCTATCAGCAACTACGATTCACAGTGTTTGGTACTGTATACATAAAGCGAGATCACAAAAATACCTTTTGATTAATCTGATCAGAAAGGCTGCAGCAGATAGCAAATCTGAATAAGTCCGCAGAAATCGTTCCGTCTTGCGACCTCTTTCGCCGGATCGCAACGTCGATGTTCCTGAATCGGTTCTGGAGCTGAAAGAAGAAAGTGAAGTAGAAACCAGTCGGTTACCTTTCTACAAATTTTGACCTTCTGAAAGTATAGAGAAAGAAAAACAAATAGCCCCAGTTTGATAATGGATCACACCCGTCCGATGGGTCTTTCTCATCAACGGCCCACGATTTTTAAAAATAGCAAAAAGCACCTAATATTAAAATACTTAGAAGTGTTTTGGATTCATCTTCTAAAAATAGATTTTGAATTTTTTTTATTTGATTGACTGATTTTTTTAATTTTTTATAAACTATTTTTATAAGAAATATTTATTTACCTGTTTCTATCTAAAAATAATTTTCAAAATTTAGAAAAAAATAAAGCCTTAGACTCAAGAAATTTATCTAATTTTTATGAGAAAATTAGTAAAAATTGAAATTATTTAAGATTTATCCAAATACTAAATATCTATTAGGGTTTACCTCAAATTTACTAGAAATTAGTGAAAGTTAAAATTATATAAAATTTATCAGATAGTTTCTAGAAATTTATCTAAGGTTTATCCAAAATTTTCCATAAAAATAGTTAAAATTGAATTTACTCAAGATTTACTAGAGATTTATTCAAGGTTTACCAACGATCTACCTAAAATTTACCAGAAATTAATGAAAATTGAAACTATATAAAGTTTGCAAAAGACGTATCCAAAATTTACTAGAAAATTAGTAAAAATTGATATTATCTAAAATTTACTAAAAATTTATCCAAGATTTATCAAAAAATTTATTCTACATTTATGAACAAAAATTTATCAAAAACCCATCCAACATTTATTGAAATAAATAAATTAATGAAATTCTTTGCCTTATTGTTAACTTTAAAAGAATATTGAATTATTACTTGAATCATAATGTTGATCTACTTCTTTTCAAAATGGCCTCAGCAGAAGCACGATGGCCACCTCCTGTATCACTCATAAGACTCAACATTTTTTTTTTTTTTTTGGTTTCTTTCAACATCAATCTGTACCAGCTCCATAGTTCCATCTTTATCTTTTAAATCATCCTCACTTCCATGAATATAATATTTCTTGGCATGGCATACGAGGGCAAATGAGGTAAAGTTACTATTTTTTAAAACGAAAAATTTAAAAAAAACAGTAAAAATAAAATTATTTTCGGTATAAATAAAATTAAAAAAAATACATGTATTTCTATAAATAAAATATATAAACAATGTAGTTTGTGAAAATTCATCATTCTCGTTTTAGTTGTACTGATGTTATTATTAAGGGTGACAATAATAAATACAATACGAATTCAATACGATATTTGCAAGTTATTATTAAGATTTATTATATTTGTGTCAATTAGATAAATACGTGAAAATTATCATGTCGTATTCGAATTGATTTGCTAATACGAAAAAAATGTTTGACTCATTAACAATTCATGACATATCTTATTGACTCATATACACATTATTTAGATTATATTGTATTAATTCAATTGTGGCATGTTGTATTGGATTAACACATGTATTTCAACGAAAAAAATATTTGACCTATTAACAATTTGTGTCGTATCGTATTAACTCATGTACACATTATTTAGATCGTATTATATTAATTCAATTCAATTTATGAATTAATCTTATTAAGCATGGCATGTATTGGATTAACACATTTATTTCAATATGTTATAACACATATTCATAATATAAATAGATGATGTTATTCTAATTTTATAGATTAATCATATTAAATGTATCGTGTCGTATTAATTTGTTATTGAGTTGTGTTCATATTTAAATTTTAGACACAATTAATTTATCGTGTTGTATTCATATTGACTTTTATCGTATTATAAATATATCAAGACACAAATATGACATGTTAATACAAATTGTCATCCCTAGTTATTATTAAGGTTTATTATATTCGTGTCAATCAGATAAAGACGAGAAAATTATAATGTCGCGTTCGGATTGATCTGCTAACACGAAAAAAATATGTTTGACCCATTAACAATTCGTGTCATATCGTATCGACCCATATATACATTATTTAATTCAATTCAATTTATAAATTACTCTTGTTAAGTGTGGCATGTTGTATTGGATTAACACATTTATTTCAATATGTTATAACACATACTCATAATAAAAATAAATTATGTTATTCTAATTTTATAGATTAATCATATTAAATGTGTCGTGTCGTATTAATTTATTATTAAATGGGTTGTGTTCATATTTAAATTTTAGACACAATTAACTTATCGTGTTGTATCCGTATTGACTTTTATTGTATTAAAAATATATCAAGATACAAACATGGCCGGTTAATACGAATTATTACCCCTAGTTATTATGATACTGACAAATATAAGAATATATATTAATTAATGCATATAATTCTGAATTATACAAAATAAGTATGCAAAATGTATAATTAACTTTGATATATATAAATCATAGTAATTTATACGTTTTCTAATTATATATTTATAAATTTGTAAATGAATGAAAAATAAAGTTTTTAGTAAAAAATTATCTAAATTTGACTTTTTAAATTAATTAATGGTAGAATATTTGTTCATAATTTTTTATATAGAATATGTTTAGTTTAGTAATGATGTTAAATTCTCAATATACAATTATTGTTGGTAGTCAACGGTCAACAATATATAACCGATACTTTTTGGTAATTTTATCAAAATTATAAAGTTATTAATTAGTCTATAAAAATGAATAGTTAAAACTAAATTAAAAGTGATAAATAAATAAAATTTTAGATTTTATTTAAAATAACCGTTAATATGGAATTGAGAAAATATTAGTGATAATTAACTATCAACAGTCAAATGTAACATTCAATAATCTATAATTGTTTTCAATGTATTCAATAATTTAACAGTTGAAAATTAATTATAATTTATAAGATAATTAATAGTAACTATATTATCCTATTAATATGATAAATATGCTTATATTTTATCTGTTCATAATATATATAATAAAAAAATAGCTTTAGGTAAAATTAAATATCAATTTCTGCTATTTGAAGAGAAAAATTAAATTACCAAAAGACAGTGTGTGTGGCTGCTACGATTCGAGCTCAGGTCTCCACAGCCACAACGTGGAATTCAGATTAATTATGTTTATAATTAATTATGTTTATAATCACTGAATTTTGTATTTAAATTACAATTTTTTGTTTTATAATACTAAAATTACTAAACTGTATAAATTATTATAAAAAAATTATCGCCAAACAATTTTAACAAATTATAAGCTGAAAAGTTAACACAGTGATGACATAACAGTCGAATTTTACCACATTTGGGAGTAGATACTACAAGAAAAAAGACCTATGTAGACACTAATTTAACGACGCTATTAATAAGTGTTGTTAAATTAAGTGTTTTAATGATACTTTGTAAAAAGAGTTATTAAACTAAAAGTATTAACGACACTTTTTTACAAAGTGTATTTAAATTGCGAAAATTAATAACACTTATAAAAAAGTGTCAATATATTTAATAGTTTAATGATTCTTTTATAAAATATCACTACTGTATCAAATTAGTGACGTTTTATTATAAGTGATGCAATTATTATAAAATTTACTTACGCTTTTATTATTTGTATCATTAAAATAACGATGCTTAGAGAAGAACATAGTAAAATTGATGATGCTTTCTAATTTACGTAATAAATGTAATAAATAATATTTTACAACATTTTTCATCAAATTATAATTTAATGACACTATTATTAGTGTCACTAAAATATGTCTTTAATGACTTTTTTATTAAATGTAAGTTATTAAAATTAATGATACTTACAATAATATGTCATCAATATAACAATGTTTTAATAAAAGTATCACTATTTTTTAAATTAGTGACTTTTTTTAATATGAGTCAAATTATTTATAAACTTTGTTTACGCTTTTATTTTTTGCGTCACAAAAATAATGACATTTAGAAAAAAAGTAATAAAACTGTTACTCTCTAATTTGTATAGTAAATTTAATAAATAACATATTTCGATTGTAATTTAATGACAATACTTAATTTTTATACTAACCATAATTTAAAAATATTGATCACTTGATTATGCATTGTTTTAATAAATATATGCAAATTATTAAAAATAATTTGGACTATTTAATAATAATAATCATAATAATAATAATATTATGTGTTTCCGTTAATAGATTTTATAATACTTATTTTAATAATAATCAATTATCTTAATGACTCAAATTCATATTATTTTATTTTAATAATTTAATTGCTTATTAGATTTAATTATTTGAACTGAAAATTAAATGAAACTCTAATTTATATATCTCCCATATTATTTGATTATAATTGCTCTAATAATAATAATAATAAATAAATAAATAAAAATTTATCTCCTCTCATTCTTCTCTCTAGCATAGCTCCATTAGGGCAAACTAGCTCAATTGAGTTTAATTTCTAACATTACTCTCACCTAAAAACTCCAATCAAACCAACATAGTCGATTAATGGCAGATTAATACTGCGGGTGTTGCATGTTTGCTTGGAAAATCAACAGTTATTGGATGAAACTAGCCTAGAAGCGAACTTGAGCTCTATCACAAGAATCAGCAGGCAATAGTCGAGGAGCTTGGGTCCATGTTTCATCAATAAATTCAAGGTAACAGAGGATTCAACAATTGGTTTTCCACCATGAATAAGGAGAAGAACCTTCTTTTCAACTGGGTTGTATTTCATAAACAATTGGCTGTTGATGGTTAAATCTTCTTCTACATATTGATAAGGTACGCTAATAATAGCTATTAACAAATTTAACCAAAAATCATAAGCATTCTTGTGTGTTATAAAGTAGATTCAGACAATTGATAGAATTCTTTAAATTGGATAATGTGTAAAGCTTAATAATAAGTTTACAACCTTAAAATTAGGCCTTTATAATTGGCACCTCCATTATATATTGAATATAGACAATGTTCTTTCCTCGTCCACACTCAGTTATATAAAAACTTTATTTGACTCCAATATTCAATTCAAATGTAGCTCTACTGAATTTGTAGGTATTTAATCCAAATATCAAACTATTTCATGTTTTACTTAGTGTTCTATTTCTGTAGTTTTATTGTACATTTAGATTGGAAGACATAAATAATATGAGCTGCCACCCCATAATTTTTATAGCTTTATTAACACTTATATATATATATATATATATATATAGGTAACTAAATTCCAAATGGACAAAAGCTGGATGCGGAACCTAGGTCAAGTAAAGCATTTAGTGATGGATTGGCTAATTTCATCAAATTTGATGTTGAAAAATCAGTTGTTAGTAGAGCAATTTACTGCCCATGTAAAAAATGTTTTAACATATTCTCTTTTGATGCTAACACTGTTCAAGCATATTTGACTGGGAGGGCTTTCAAAAATGTTATAATTGTTGGGTTTTTCATGGAGAAAGAATTTTTGCACCATCAAATAATCAGAATAGCTATATTGAGACTACTCAAAGAAGTGTGGAAGAAAATCTTGATGGAGATTATCAAATGAGGGGACTTCTCCAAGGTGCATTTGGAGTGGCCCATGAACATTTTCTGCGACAAATGACAAGGGTTGCGTTGGAAAATTTGAACTCACCAAATGACGGCCAACACCCAGGGGATGAGGCACAACATGTTTGTGGAGATTTTATCAGAAATAATGAAAAAACTAAATACTAAAATTTAGAGAAAGACATTGATCAAGAACTTTATCCGGGTTTTACAAAATTCTCTAAAATATCACTCTTATTGCAATTGTTCCATCAAAAACGTCTATTTATATAATGCACTTACAAATTATAACAAATATTTTTCATACATTTTTAATATTTGATTCTCCCTTAATAAAATAATTAATTAGATAAAAGTAAATAAATATCAATATTAAAGTGACATATAATTATTTAATTTTTATCGAATTCGGCATTTAATTTTGTTTTATTTTTTCTAGTTTTAATAAATTTAGATCACTAGAAAAACTCTAGCCTCCTTTTCTCTCAATTTTTTTCCTTTTTCTTTCTCTAATCACCCTTTTTCTTGAGCAATGAATGGTATATTTGGTCATTATTGGCCTGAAATCACCATTTTACATTTTTTTTATCTATTTATTTCTAAAATAAGTAATTATTCCACTATTAGATCTGAGTTTTTATTGTTTATTTTTTCCGAAATTTCATCGTTTTATTGCAACGTTGGGTTTTATCATTTTGTTACAATGTTTTATTTCTGTTATCTTGTAGTGATATTTTTTTGTGTGAGCGATTCAAACAGATAAAATATATTCAATCTAACACAGATAACAAATCAGATTATGGTTGTTATTATGTTGAAGAACTAGAATCATAAGTATTCTAGTCACTATAATATTATCAAATTTGTAGAATTTGAGCCGATTTATTATACTATTAACTTGAATATTGTGAATTTTTTCATTATTTCATCATTTATGATTTTTAACGGATTTATATATGTTTCTATCGATGTATTACTATAGTTTGAATCAATAAAATTATTTTTTTTTGTTGTAAAAAAAGTATGTATGATTAAAATTTTTAATAAATTAGATCTTTTAAACTTTCAAAGTTATTTAAAATTTATCAACCACGTTTCCAATAAAAAAATAAAAAGCATTAATATCTTTTAACTCTAAAATTTTCATTATTAATGCATATATATTGTAGCAATAGGGAATGACTCTTTTAGTCTTCTTTAATAAATTTTATTGTTTAAAATAAGTTCAAGTTAAATTATTATTTTATTTTTATTTTTTAAATTGAATTTGAATATCTTTTTTTTTAAATTACTTAATCATTTTTAAATTTAGTGAGAATTTTTTTTAATAGAAAATTGCTGCTTAAATGCAAGTTTGCCCCCCCTCCCCCAAACTTGGAGCCAAACTCTGTCACTGGCCACATCACTTGATAAAGAGGAGGACGTAGTGATACCTCAAATGTTATTTTTTAATTAGCTAGTTTGATCAAGTATTATTACCATTATGTACCTATTTTAGTAGGAATTTTTTTAACCAGCTAGTTTGATCAAGTATTATTACCGTTATGTACCTATTTTAGTAGGAATTTAATGTAATAAATATAATCCAAAGCTATTGAGCCGCTTAGTGAACCAAAAAAAGACATTAATTCTCAGCCGCCAATTACATGAACGTGAAGAGTAAAAATTAACCAAACCAAAAGCGGAAAATCATTAGAATAAATTTGTGAGACTATTTTGCTTGAAAATGAAAAATAATAATAATAAAATAAATTGATGTGGCTGCTGGGATTCGAGCCCAGGTCTCCACGGCCACAACGTGGAATTCTTACCACTAAACTACAGCCACAAGATGAAACATTGCATAGAAATTTTATTTAAAGTAATTTTTATTAACTAAATGTAAACCATTTTACTGATTGAAATTACTATCTATATAGCTAAACTCTTGCTAACGAATGAGAAATCTGCAAAATACAATTAGTCTCTAATACGATATTTAAATATATAAATCTTGAAAATAACGAAAAAAAATATTTATATAAATATCAAATGAGGAAATAGTGTATAGAATAAGATCCTAACTCCCTACTTGGAAAGCTTCTTTACCTTTTTTTTTTTTAAGATTGTCATCTTGATTGGTTTTTAGTTATATTTATTCTTTAAATGTTGTTTTTAGATCATATTGTCACTTCAAAAGTTTAAAAAATAACATAAATAGTTATAATTTACCAATGTGTTGCCACATTAACAAATTATAGTTAATTGTACCATTTTTCAAAATTTTAAGATAACAATATAATTTAAAAACATTCAAATAGCAAATAAAATAAAATTTTGATTAAGGGAACAATATGATAAAAACGAATAGCATATGGTTTATGCCTTATTAACACTTCATATTATTGGAGTAGTGGGAGAATGGCATTGTAACTTTGAACTTGACCTATGAACATTAACTTCTTATGATGAATAGGACTGTAATGGAGCGGAGCCCAATACTAAGAAATTTGGCATTGATTTGTTTAAATATGTTACAAACTCCAGCGCGATTCGAGTTTTAATATTTAAGTTCAAACTCAATTTATTTTAAAATTAGTAAACTTCAAAGTTGTTCAAGCTCGATTTATAAATAGCTCATATATTATGTTTAATGAGTTTAGCGCGAGTTTAACCTGTTAACTAATAATGACAAAAATTCAAGTTCGAATCATTAACTAATAATGAAAAAAATTTAATTCGAACTTGAGTTTGATGACAAAATAGAATATATATATAAGCCTTAAACAAGTTTTAAACGAACATATTCGTTCTAAACGAATATGTTCGCCATTTTCTAAATGAATATATTTGTAAGCTTGTAAATAAACGCATTCGCGAACTTTTAAACGAATACATTCGCAAGCTAACGAACTAAATAATATTAATTTCAAATTCGACAAAGTTTTTGAGCTCAAACTTGAATTTGAGTTCGGTTTGTTAAGACAAACAAATGATCTCAAATAAATTTTTTTTCGAACTGAAATCCGTATAGCTCACGAATGGCTTAGTTCATTTACAATCATAACAATGAATGAGGTGGTTGTAGACAGGATGAAACTATAATTATATAATTAGAGGAGTAAAGAAGAATTTTATATAAAACTGGAGAAGTAAAATAAAAATTTTTGAAGAATTTTATTAAAAATTAAAAAAAAAAAAAAAAAAAAATATATATATATATATATATATATATATATATATATATATATATATATATATA